>JBBCBC010000009.1:23916461-24165151 GCA_037126765.1 Stenogyne calaminthoides | reverse complement strand
TCTCATGTTCTACGTGACATCTAATGTCACCTAAATGAACCTAATAACTTTCTCCCCACTTATACTCAATGCATTGACAACGCCTTCTGACACCCATTCCATCCACATGTCTCTCGAATGTATTCTCGAGGCAGATCCTTCTCTGAATGGATCCGCTAGGTTGTCCTCCGATGCGATCTTCGCCACCTCTATATCTCCTCTCTAACAATTTCTCAGATAAGATGGTACTTTCTTTCAATGTGTTTATCGGCCTCAGGGCTCTGGTTCCTTTGAATTTGCAAATCGCCTCGCATTATCACAAGAACTCCGATGGTGCCGGGCAAATCAAACTACGCCCAAGTCCACTAAGTTCTTTGAGCAAACCCGCCGCTCACAAGCAGCCTACATATTCGCTTCCATGGTAGAATCAAGATGCATTGCTTAACGCTTCTCCATGTCATGGCTCCTCCTCCCATGCAAAACACACTACCCGAGGTAGATTTTCTAGAATCTAAGTCCGATTGGAACCGAGTCCGTAAAACAAGGGGATTAGACTGCTTGATTGATAAACCAACATTCTATCTCGAAGTTCTTTTCAGAGATACTTCATAATGTTTTTAATCGCAATTCAATACTCTTTCCTCGTTACTCGAGATTCATCTACCATGCCAACGACAAAGCTTGATATCCGCCTCGCGGCACAAAGATTGCATACATAAGGCTTCCGACCAAGCATAAGGAATGTTTTTCATGTCATCTATCTCATTTTGTGTCTTATGGCACATTTCTTGATAGATGGATTCCACGCAAAGGTACAAAACCTTTCGAATCTTGCATGCTAAATCGCTTTCAAGATCGCGGTCTATGTATGAAGCTTGTGATAAGCCTATCATCCTTTTCTTGAGATCTCGAAAGGATCTTAATCCCAAGGATGTGACCAAATTTTCTCCTAAGTCCTTCATATCAAACTGCTTTCGATACCATGCCCCTCACGCCCCGACAACATCTTTACATAGTTCCCATGAGCGTAATGTCGCCCACGATAGTACTAAGAATACCAAGGCGCTCCAACACACTTTCAGACACACAACTCTCTTTAACTCATTTTGATCAAAATCGTAAGACTTTATTGTTGGGGGTTATACCGAAAGTATGCTTTTTACTTTGTATAACCAAATCAATTTCTATTTATTTGTCAAATAAATTATTTATCATCAAGCATTAAATATGATCAAATGCTATATATATTTACAAGATACTCATTCAATAAATAGTATGTGTTACATTGTAGTTAATTTGGTGATACCGCATCACGGAAGATCAAATTAACAGCCTCGTGAATTCAAGTACAAAAATCACAACCCGATGGAAATGAACAATCCATCGTGAAAGGTTGAAGTGTAAAGCCCGATTGGCCTGCCTTGACCAAGAGATTACACTAGTGCTTTATGATGTGTTGAATAGGACCCATGTGAGGATAAATTCTTCAAAGACCAATATGGAAGAATTAGACCTCTGGTTCGTTATTTCTTAATCTCCGCTCCTTAAATAGATCGTGAAATTAATAACTATTGCTTTAACTTATGACGGGAAGAGAATCAACGTGATTCGATACCTTATATCTTGGGCAAGATATTAGTTACACGACATTGCTAAGATTTAATACGAGAATCGTGTGCAAGCACGCCTTGCTTGATTTGTCCCCTTGGTGGGCTCGTAAGCTTTATCATACCAAATCTTGCAAAGGAAAATTTATTTCCCAGATGGATAATAATGTCGAGTTGTCTTTACTCCAAGATAAAGATATTAATTAATATAAAGCTTTTTCAAAGGCTTAATTAATTAGTGGACTAGATAATCTTAAACACATGAAATAATAATCGGAGCCAAATTTTTTCTCGACTCCACAATCAAAACATGTGTTTGGTGCTAATGCAAGAAAAGATCGAAAGTGTGTTGGGCACGCCATCCCTAAGCACTTTGTAAATGGTACTGAGAGGCCACACATTTGATGTAGCAAATGTAAGAAGCATCAAAATGATTTTTTTTTTTTTTTATCGGACAAAGTTAGATGTTAGTTGTTAGTAGTTAGTACACCAAGCACCCAAATACTCAAATCTAAATTACCAATCCACCTTATAACTCCCATAACTCTAAATTGCTCCCATAGGAATCGAACCCGGTCTTCCACTCAAATGAGGAGCCCAAAGGGCCGTGGGCTAAATGTGTGATGTTGTTCTCGCATGACTTCGATTCGTATAGGCAACATGAGAAAAATGGATCCTTCCATATGCTCAAGATCCAAGGATCTCTTTGATTCTCAATCTCATTCGAGATTTATGAAGTGACGAGAGATCCGCTTAGATGCCGATTAGCTAAAGAAGGAAGATTTCAACTCATGTGCTAATGATGATAGGCATAATTGAGAAACTTGGTAATTTAGGCATTGAGCTAAAGGACCGACGCTTTCATTTATGATATCCCTTAGTCGCCTCCCCCTTATGATTCATATTTCAAATTTCATTATGAACTACAATATGAATAAGATGGATGCGACCATGTTAGAACTTCACAACGTGTTCAAGACTTTTGAGTTCACTATCACTAATATGATGTTCAAAAGGAAAAGGAGCGATAAATATGATATGTACCTCTATCAGAAGTGCTAGAGGAGATCGAAGAAGAACTATAAGGTTCTCGTTGTCGGTGTTAGGCACTCGGTGCTTCTAAGATTAGAACATGTATGTTTATTATTAAGATAAACATGTCCACTAATAGCGCTAATCGCTGGGTATTAGATAATGGGATGTGGCTCACATTTGTACGAATGTGAAGGGGATCATGTGTCTTAGGGCGCTAGTATGGTGAAGTCGCCTTTACACGTGGGAAATGGAGCAAGAGTTGCTAATGAGCGTGGGGGACTTATGTGTTAGACTTACCCTTTGGTTTTAGATTAGAACTTTATGATTGTCATCTAGTTCTTTTCTATTACTCGCAACATGTATTTGTTGCATTGTGGATATCATGTTCTTAGTATACAAAGTAAAAGACTCAAACTTAGTAATCATGAAAACCCCACTTTACTTATGGCATTGTAGAACTTGATCATGTAAACGAGAAAATAATTGCAAGGTTAAGAAAGTTAGACTGCTTAACCCCATTCGACTGTGAGTCTTATGGAGATTGTGAATCTTATATCATGGGCAAGATGATCAACATACCCCTTTTCTGGGAAAGTGGTGCATGCCAAAGAATTTCTAGAGTTGATCTATAACAATATTTGTGACCATCGTCCACTCTAGTTAGGGGTCACTTCAGATATTTCATCACTTTTTATTAATGATTTCTCAAGATACTTGATATGTGTATCTTATGAAACACAAATTCAATCTTTTGAGAAATTCAAAGAGTTTAAGGTCAAGTAGAGGAGGTGAATACCTTAGCCATGAATTCACCGACATTTGAAGTTACATGGAATTCACCACAAGTGGACTTCCTCCCTAACACCTCAGATGAACGGTGTGTTCGAGAGGAGAAATCAACCCCGTTAGACATGATGAGGTCCATGATGAGCTTCCCTCTCTTCCGACATTCTTATGGGGATACGCTGCTACAAGCCTCAATTTACATTCCTAATAGGATTCCATATAAATTACAGCATACACCATATGAACTATGGTGTGGCAAGAAGCTAACTTTTTACACATATCAAACATGGGGTTGCCCTGATTGTGAAAAGGATTCTTATCGATTAAGTTGGAATCCAAAGGTGAAAAGGGTTACTTTGTGGACATCCTAAGGAAACTAAAGGATATTACTATGATCTATTTCCACCGAGAAACAATCAAACATTGTTTTTAGGTAGACCAAGTTTCTCAAGAAGATCATGTCTTTAAGGAACAAGGTCGTGAAGCCGATATAACTTGAAAAAAATTCAAGAACCACAAATTAATAAAGAGATCGACATCTTGTCAAAGCAACATGACAAGAAATCGGGAGTATTCAAAGAACTTTCACGGGGGGATTCTTTTCACTAGGTGATCGCCTTTCACCAAATGGAGCATAATTGAGTTGGCTTTGCCCTGCAAGAAGAACCTCCAAGTGGATCAATGAGAACAACATAGTTCAAACTCCCGCCAAGATGCATCCGAAAGTGTAGCTCTTGAGGACTCTCCTGACATTGATGAAATAAATGCACCACAAAAATTTTCACGATCGTAATGTACAAATTCACAACAACCAAATTCGTAAGTCAATTAGAATAGTAATCATTTCCATTAGATACTACTACCTCTTGGAGGAACTTGATAATGTGGACATACCGGATAAAGTCGGTCCTATTACTTACTCGCTAACAATATCGATATTGATTCAGGAAGTGGTATGATGCCATGAAATTCAAGATGGACTCGATGACACCAATCAAGTCCGACTTGGTTGAGTTGCCTAAAGGGTTAGACCATATGTTGTGATTAGGTCTTCAAGTGTAAGACCGATGCAATGGCAAAAGTACAAACCTATAAAGCTAGGTTGGTAATGAAGGGTTATAGTCAAAGTGAAAGACCGACCGTGATGAGACCTTCTCACCAGCTTGCAAAGATCAAGTCCATTCGAAATTTTATTTATATAAAGAAAGACACTTTGATTATGAGATTTGGTAGATGGATGTCAAAATGCCTTTCCTCAATGGAAACATTGATAAAGAAGTGTTTATGACTCAAATTTTAATGTTTTACATCTAAGCCAAATTCTAATCTAGTATGCAAGCTAAAGATATCCATTTATGGATTGAAGCAAGCTTCTAGAGTTGGAATATCCGATTTGATGAAGCTTTATCAAGTCCTTTTGACTTCATCATTAATTTGGAATATCCTTACGTTCATCGTAAACGCAGCGGGAAGAATATTGTTTTCATAATCGGGTATGTCGATGACATATTGATTTTGAAAAACAATATCCCGTTAATGCAGTACGTTAAAAATTTATTGTTAAAGACCTTCATGATGAAGGGTCTTGGTGAAGCCTGCTACATCCTAGGGATCAAGATCCACAAGGATAGATCCAAGAGGATGTTGGGGCTGTCACAATCCACCTATGTAGACAAGGTGTCAAGCTTTTGGGTGACGGGGAACTCTAAGAGATCTCTATCTAAAAATCACGGATAAAGTCACAAAAGAAGGATTGTTCTTCTAGTGAAGCTGATATCAAGCACATGAACGATGTTCCATATGCATCTGCAATTGTATCAATCATGTACACCATGACTTGCACTAGGCCAAACGTGGCCTACGCTGTCAACATCAATGGTAGATACCAACCAATAATCCCAAGTAGTCTCAATCGAGATTGTCGCCAAGACCATTCTCAAGTATCTTAGACTTAACTAAAGAATGTTTCCTTATCTATGGTGGACAAATGTAACTAGTAGTGACCGTTGTTTATTACATTTTTTAATTCGACCGTGATGATTACAAATCACAACAAAGTTACGCTTTCACTCTCAATAATGAGGCGGTCATTGAATAGTTCCAAGCAAAACGATCGATATTCAACAACCTGGTTGAGTATATTGTCAGATCGTAAGCCTCAAGGAGGTCAGTTCGATTTTATAGTTCTTAAGAGAACTAGGGTAGTTCCGAAAGTGCCGCTTGTCTAATAAAGTTGTCTTTAAGACAATGTTAAAGAATGCGCAAGCAAAGGAACCGAGATCAAGAAACAAAAACAAGATGTACCTAGACTTATCATTTGATCCAAGAGATCATAAGGATAGGAGAAATTGAATTAAATTGTATTCTACATATTTTAATTTGGATCGATCCCACCAAAACACTGAGTGTTCATGTACACACTAGTATATTTCATGGTCTAGGGTTAGACATGTAGGTGATAGACTCTAGTCCAAGTGGGAGATTGTTAGTGTTAGTGTCCCGAGACAATCTATTGTAAGGACATAATACCGATGATATTCAAATTTGATTTAATATTATAGTTCATTTAATATTAATGTAGGGCAAATACACTTGTTTGAATATTATGTTTGATTGTTTGCATTTATTCGCATAAGTGTTCCATGAGTCATTGTTGTCATTGAGGTTGTGAGAACTCGGATGACTTAAGCATGATTCTCAAATAGTCCCGATCAAGGATCATCAAGAATGGGATAATGGTGATGCAATTGAGATTGGTGTGCGATCTACATCATACTTTAGAGAGTGTAGTAAGATCTCACTTACTACTTAGATACTAGGTATCTCATGATGGATGCACAAATACCTTAGAGGGTATTGGTATACCCATCCGAGAAACCGCTTTGATGTAAGTCCACAATATGTGTTTACGGGTGTCTCGATTAGTGGGAGCGATGCGATACTCCTTTGACTTGAGGTCAATAATTATGACATGTGTGGAGTGATGAACTTTGATCATGACCGATGCTTGCACCCGCCTACGGGTAGATATGGCTTGATTGGGTTCATCACGGCGCATGTGCGGGTAGTTGAGCCAAGAATATGATTCATTCTCAATGTGGATTTAGAGAGAATACTCTTTCTCATCATAATTGATCAAAGTCATCGGGTCGATGCACGTGAACTTAGACTTTGTGGGCTAATTGTGACATACATGATCAATTAGTGATTAGAGATAATATGATTAACTTATTTGAATAGACACTTTCATCATGTTTAAGACTTATTTGAATAGACACTTCATCATGTTTAAATTTGTCTCCATATAAATTTGTCTCCCCCATACACAAAGATAAGCTTTCAGGAAAAATATGCAACAAATAGAATGCAAAAATGTAAAGCAAACAACACATTAATTTATAGTGGTTCGTAGACTCAAGCTCCTACATCCACTCTCTCTCCGATCTTCAAAAATTCCTTAACACACTTCTCCTAAAGCTTTCAGGCTGACTCACTGCAGCTTACTAACTTTTCTACCTTGAGTTTTCTGGCTGACTACCTGCAGCTTACTAACTCAACGTACACAAGCTTTCTGTCTGTCTAAAACAACTTACTCACTTCTCCTTCTAGAGCTTTCTCGTCGACTTATCGCACTACCTCCTCTTTACAACTCTTTTCACACCAACAATTCACACAATACACAAACTACCTATCAAAAGGGTTTGTTTGGGTTGGTTTCAACTAGTGAGATATCCTTTACAATAAGAACAAATGCAAAGGCTAGGATATCTCTACTAAGCTTTGGATATATCTATTAAATCTAGGCTTAGTGTAATGAGCTCTTTTCAATGTGAAACACTTGGGAAATCTTAGGTTTTTCGAGTGCTTCAATTTGCAAGAATACGAATGAGCTCTGGAGTTGCTTTGATTTCCCGTAACCTCTCAATGGTGAAGGTCACTGGTATTTATAGGCAACTTCTCCAAAGGTTACTCTTGAAAATTATTCGTTGGAAGAGATAGTACCAAGGGTTTCCTCTTCTGGTTATTGATGAACGACTATTTTGAGGGTTTGAACACACCCTTGCTTGTTTTAGGAAATATGCAGCCATGTAGCCAATCACCAATTTCTGTGAACTGGAAGATATCAGTCTGACATTTCTACAATATGGGCGAAAATTTATCAATGGCTGAACGTTGTGGTGGTACCTCATTCAATACCAACCATGAACTTACTTCAACATAGTGCCTTACTCAACGATCTGAAAGGCAATAAAGTGATTATAAGTTTATGGGCTGGTATTATCTGGGTAATATGGCGAGCAAGGAATGAGTTATACTTTGAGAACAAGATTCCGGATGTGAACAAGTTAGTTGATGTAATCAAAATTAGAACGTGGTCATGGATTACTGCAAGAGAGGATTCTTTGAAGGACAAACCGATTTCAAATTGGATTCGAGAACCATTAGATAGCTTGGAGCACTTAAGTGTTGTAACCTGAGTCACTTTGTTGTGAAATTGTTGTAAAAGGGTTGAGTACCCCTTGTACTCTACACTTTTATAATATCTCTCTTTTACTGATCAAAAAAAAAGTCTGACATTTCTTCAGTGAGATGTCGCTTTTAGTGTCAGTAGAGTACGTTGTTGTTGCCTCCTCATTGGTCGAAATCTTCTTTTGAACAGAGACAAACAAAACGGCTCTTTTTAATTTGACCTTTCTGATCTGATATGTTCCTTAATGTCCACAAATGTCTAACATTCAGTTTGTTTGTACTAGGAATGAACATAAAACTATTTCATTTGATCAGTACAAAACAGTCTTCAGGATCTTAGGGTCTTCAGGATTCTTCAATTTTCAGGATTCTTCATAGTCTTCAGGATTCTTCAGAGTCTTCTGAGTCTTCAGGATTCTTCCGAGTCTTCTGAGTCTTCAGGATTCTTCTGAGTCCTCAGATTCTTATGAGTTCTTCAGTAAACTAAAATTTCCTGATCTATATCTGCTGAGTATACATGATGCAAATAATCCTGATTCCTAATTTCTATTGAAACATGATCCTGATTCTAAACTATCAAGATGTCCTGATACATGTCATACTCAGGGGTTTTGGGTTCTAATCAAAATCTTTATTAAATTCATCTCCCAACATACCTCATATGTTGAGAATGTCTGATTTATTGTCTAGGGTTCAATTAAGACCGTTAGTTTGACTAATCGCCGATATACGAGGGCTTTGTTGGGGAATTAATTGCCTTGATCTATTAGGGATGAATATTTAAATACAAATTTAATTCTAACAATTATTACTAGCATGAATTAATCCTAAATTAAATCAAATAATAATTCAACAACAAATCATCCATATAAAATACCACGAAAATCCTACGCATGAGGAATTACTACGAAGCCACGAACTTACCCCTTGAATGGCAATGGCCTCATGATGAAAAAACACACCAAAAAGCCTTCCCCTAAGTATTCCCTAGTCCTCGCTCGACAATCCCAAGGGAATAAGCTCACTTAACAATTAACAAAAAGGGAAAATAAAATTTGTTGCACCACCTTTTGTGGATTTACTAATTTTTCCAAAGACATGGAATCGCACTTGGGAATGAAACATTCATCCCCTATTTATAGAGGGGTGTTGGACGGTTTTTTTTGTATGGAATAGGGAAGAAAATCTTTTTCGATCTCCAAGAAATCTTGAATATATCTCCTATATTCTTTTCTCCATAATTAAAATATTCCATAAAAATCTCAACCCTCTTGTTTTGGGGTATTTCAAAATAATAGGAAAAAGAAACCAAGATTTGATCTTCTTGAATTTATGAGATATACTTGTATTTCAAGAAATACATATCTTCCATAATATCTTTTCAAGAAAATCAAGAAAATCTTTTCTTTCCCTTAGTTATTCAAAATTTTCGAAAAATTCATATGAATAATAAAGTGGGAGATTTCTTTGAATTTAATGAGATAATCTTGTATTCCAAGAATACATATCTTCATTCCATAACAAAATTCAAAGAAAATCTTTTCCCCTTTTTATTCATAATTTTTTGAAAAAATACGAGGAAAAATAAGCAACAAATTTATTTTATTTTTAAACACCTTTTTCAGCTATTGAACTTTTATGTTGGGCTACTTGGGGGTCTTTAGAGAATTAAGATTGATCTTCCAATGGATCTTGAATTATCAATATTGAGCCACAATATTATTCAAGCCCATAAATATTAATTAATCCCACTACATAATTAATATCAAGACTATCCATCTTAACCCATATTACGCTTAATATGGCTCCCTTGCTATTATTTCCCCGTGTTTAAGATTATCTAGCCCATTAATTAATTCAAGCCACCGAAATAGCTTTTCATTAATTAACATCTTTCATCCTTGGTAAAGGAACAAATAACATTATTATCTATACCGAAAACTAGTTCCACTTGCAAGATTTGGCATGATAAAACTTATGAAGATGTCCCGATACATGTCATACTCGTGGTTTTGGGTTCTAATCAAAATCTTTATTAAATTCATCTCCCAACATACCTCATATGTTGAGAATGTCCCGATTTATTGTCTAGTGGTTCAATTAAGACCGTTAGTTTGACTAATCGCCGATATATGAGGGCTTTGTTGGGGAATTAATTGTCCTGATCTATTAGGGATGAATATTTAAATACAAATTTAATTCTAACAATTATTACTAGCATGAATTAATCCTAAATTAAATCAAATAATAATTCAACAACAAATCATCCATATAAAAAAACACGAAATCCTACGACGCGAATTACTACGAAGTTTACGGAACTTACCCCTTGAATGGCAATGGCATCGCTGATGAAAAACACACCAAAAAGCCTTCCCAAGTATTCCCCAGTCCTGTTTCGGCTAAATCCGTGGAACGGCTCACAACAATTCACAAAAGGGAAAATAAAATTTGTTGCACCACCTTTTGTGGATTTACTAATTTTTCCAAAGACATGGAATCGCACTTGGGAATGAAACATGTAGGTCCCGAAACGGTTTTAAGAGGGCGGAAGTCTAGAGGAGGGGTGAATAGACTTCAAAAACTTTTGTGCAAATCAAAGTGTGAGGGCGCTTAACCCGATCAGAGAAAGTGAGTGAATCAATTGGTCGATAATCAATCTTATCGACGCTCAAGGCAGATCGCCAGAACTATCGCTTTAACTGATAAAAGCGGAAGCTTAAGTTTTACCCGTGAAAAACCGCTTTTGATAAATCGATTCCAAAGTTAATCTTTTAATCAACATCAAGTGTCGTTTGATCGATCGTAAGCTTGGTGCTAACCGATCTCAACTTGGAATATGTATGCGCTTTTTAAAGGTTGTGTGCGATTGTGTAATCCGCTAATCAAAAGCGGTAAAGGCACACAAGATTTATAGTGGTTCGACAAACCACCCCACGCCCACTCTTCCCGTATCACAAGGGCACCTACTTAACCAACCGACTTTGTTTTATGTGTAAGTCCAACACAAGACACCAACTAGATGTTTAAAGAGTTCACACTCAACCGATCCTGCAGATCGTAACTAGAAACCCTAGTCCGAATTTGCTAAAACAACTTAACCTAACTTGGGGGTTTGGGTAAGATTGTTTTGTTCCAACTATGAAATCTTTTTCACAGATAAGCAAATTAACAGCTAGATGAAAAAGATTTCTATGCTAAGAACTTACGGGATGAACACTTAATAAAAATTAATCTTCTTGTTCGTATTCTTTGTGCGAAAATCTGATATTAGCTTGAGCTTCGATTGTTCAACATTCCAAGTATATTCACTCAAGTGTGATCCCATATTTATAGACCTTGAAATCAAAGAGCCGCTGGAGAGCAATTTGAATTTCAAAGCTATATTTGGTAGACTTGCAGCTTGATGTGACGTGTTTCAGAACGGCATGGCCGAAAAGCGTGAACTTATATTTTGTAGCCAAGCATAGAGAGGTAGCATCAAATCTCGCAATTGCCGGCATCCGATCATACGGTTCCTCTTATCGTTCTTTCATTGTTCTTCCAGCGCATCACTTTTTCAATCATAGTTGTTGAAACTTCCAACCACGCTTGACATTCATTCTTCTTGTTCAAATCATAGAACTTCTCCTATGATTAGGTCTTTCCGGTCCATCGATTTCATTACAAGTATACCGAACTTTGATCAAAAACTATAAATTTCCCAAATTTTTGATGCAGACCAAATTTGAGAAACCAAATACGATAAAAAATTTTCAAAGATAATCCGGCTGGACTTAGCTTCAACTCTTTCATTAAAAAAATGACTCATGTTACATATCGAAGTTTGTAAGTCTATCCCGGTCTTCGATTCTTCAATCATTATCAATCCTTCGTCATCCGATCTTCAAGTTCCGACAAAGTTTTACATTTGACATCATTAAACTTGAGCTTTTATGAAAAACTTTGAGAAACCAAATGCCATTTGATCAAAAAAGCCATCCACTTAAAGAGATCGAAACAATCATATTTGTCTTTTACATCGATAAACTTCTTTCATTAAAAAAATGTCTTGCCGGGTATTTTGAAAATAAGAATTTTCAGTTCTTCAGGAACAAGATTTTCCAAATCCAGGATCCTCTTCCTTTCTTCCATTCTCAAAATTCTTAAAGATTCCAATTTCTTGATCTTATGTGCTTGCCGGCAAAATTTTTAGAATCTTTTGAAATGCATTTTTTTTCTTCTTCTTTTCAGTTTTTTACATCGCTTCCCACAGTTTTTTACTTTTGACTTTTTTCACTTCACCATCACTCTTGACATCTTTTTAGCAAATTTCGAGTTTGTGATGTCCTCAACTCTCGTTATGTCGGGCTTGGTTTCTCATTCTTCGATTCTTCCCCTTTTTGGTTTGATCAAAAGAGTAGTGAGGTGGGAGGTCGAGAACCAAAGTCGATCGCGATCGTCCCGGCTGAGATCTCGCAATTGATCGATATGCCTTGAGTTTGAGCAGCTAGATTTTGAATCTTCGATATCACTACCTTGATAGATTCCATGGCAAGAGAGAGTGTTTTAATCAGCTTTGTCAAGTTTCTTCTTCCTCATAATTCTAGCTTGTCAAGGAGCATCGTAAAAGAAACTTGTTGTTTATCCACCGAGCCTTGCCAGCATCAACGGTTTTTATCGGGCAAATGACGCAGAAGGGACACATTTGGGAAAACCGATCTTTGATTGCCCCAATTTGGGAAATAGCCAATTCCCTTTTGATTCGTTATTTCTTTGATGGCACCGCTTTTGATCACCATCGCCCTCAACTTCTTTTTCAGAGATCTTTGAGACAAGATTTGATCTCCGGGTTGATCAAGAAAGGATTTCGCTTGATGTTGGAATGTTGGGTGTCACTTGATCCGATTCAGCTTGTTTGTGCCTCCAAGGGTTGGTCATGAACCGCAAAGACTACCCACTATCATCCGCAGCCTCCTGATCCTTCATGATGACATCTCGCTTCAGAGCTTTGTCGCTAGCCTCCGCTCAGTCCCCGATCCGCAACCCTAGCTTCCTACGGATCGAGCTTGACAGATTTAGCGCTTATCACCACCGGTGATCCCACTTTAGCAGATTTCTCATGTCGAAATCGGTTTGCAAAACTCATCCGCACCGCCATCCGCTCAATAATTATTATAAAGTCTAAGAAGCTTTTTGTTTAAGATCTCCAGTGAGGATCTCCATAACTTCCTCTCTATGGCAGATGGGCCACATCAGCCGATATATAACTCATCAATTTCTTTTCGATTCGTGATTCGATCAATTTCCCCTTATGATCTTTTGTTGATCCGACTCAGAATTGTCTCCATCCATTCGGGCTTGATGAGACGTGGAAGGTCCGCTTGTGCTTTGAGTAGGGCGGAAGTTGGCGACGGTTCGACCAGCAGGGAGAGCCTACGTGGAAGCAAATTGCTTCGGGTTCCACATCGTAAGCTTGTTCGCGAATCGATGTAGCCTGTGTTCACAAGCGTGGAAGAATAGGAGAGATATGCTCAAGAGCCCATTAGTCCGAGTGGTGAATCACTTTGAGCTTGAGGAGAAGGAGATCGATCACCTTGTGCTTCTTCCTCGTAATGATCCGCGAAGCTCTCCTTGAGAAGCCCGCCTGGCCCGATTTTTTCACCGATTTTTGTGTTGTAACAGATCGATCCGGGCGCTTTTTCTTCATCCGACCATCTTCAAGCATCGTAGTCATGGAGGCTTGTTCACTTTTTCTCGGCCTCTTCTCGGCCTTCACCATTTTTTTTCTTTTGGGCAACCGCATAGACGGTTGCTTCCTTGCTTTTTTCCTTTCTTTGACTTTTGGGGGTTACGATATCATCGCCCGTGGCCCAAAGATGGTCAAGTGGCTGTTGAGAAAAGCCTTTATAGACTTCAACCCAATTGCTCCTATTCAAGATAGCAGCTTTATCTTTCGTAATAACCGCAACCTTGTTGAGATTGTCGATCTTTCTTCAGATATACCGCCTACCATCGACCCAAATTTCATGTTCTTGAGCGTAATGGCCTTCGTGAACCCGTGCAATTGATGTTCTTGGCTTCATCGACATTGCAAATGCATGCCAGACATTTTGACGCGATGTAAGAGCATCCGGGTGAATGTAATCCCCATAATTGTTTTTAACAATATGTCAAACAACACCCAGATTTCCTTGAGCATCGGGCCCGACAAAACTCCGACGATGATGTTTGTCACCTTCAAGAGCTTTTTCTCGATCATTTCATCTTCGCTCTCCTCAGAATGAGCAAAGTAGATCCATCCTTTTGGTAGGTCAATGACGGGTTATATCATCATTCGTCAACTGATTTCTTTCTCCGCTGATCGCCGAGAGCAGCTTCATTTCCTTAACGTCCCAGATCCACTCTTAAATTCCTTAGAATTTAGTGCTTCATACCGACATCGATTGCAGCTGAGCAAATATAAAATTTTCAAGGCCTCGCTGCAGAATTTGCTCGACCTCCACGGATTCCGGATCCCGAAAGTGATATTGAACCGTATGAACTTATCATCCACAATCTTTTGTTGCCGCCCGCATAATTGCACATTATCTTTCCCATTCCGTGGGTGGCCATCTACAAAGGGATGGACCCGATTAAAATTGTGCATATATATATAAGAACATCACATATGCGAAATCAAGAAACAACAAAGCATAAACACAGATAAAAACATTTAAGATCAATGGATTTTAAAAGGAATACATCAAATAAACATAAATTACCGATTCTCGCTTTTCTAAAGATGATTTTGAAACTTAGGAAAAACACTTTGAATCGAGAGAAGTAACTGAGTTTTCGTAGAATAAATCGCAAGTTTGTGAAATGGAAAACTCGTATGGTTTTTGATGATCTTTATAAAGACGAGGAGGGAAAAAGAAGACAAGATTTTGAAGATCAACCGCTTGAAAAGATTGAACGCCCAGATTAAGCGGTTTTGATCGTAGGGTCGAAAAGCACGCATTTAAAAACCTTTTTGATTTAAAAGCACATTTAGTAGAAGCATCACATGTTCCCCACGTCCGCATTAAATGATTTGCAGGAATACGCCACAAGGATAATGGGTACAAGAAGGCAAGTAATATCGATAAGATCCGATAAATAAGCAAAGAACAAGAGAAAAGAAAAAACAGATTCGGTTGATCGATATTGTAATCACCAATACCACTTGTCCATGTTGATTTCACTTGTTGATCTTAGTATTCTACCTAAGCCTTAAAATTTCCTAACCGATCCTTTTTAACCGATCTTTCTTCACTTGCATCTCGATTCTTTCCTTGATCAACCAAGTTCCCTTCAACCGATATTTATGTTTTTCCCATAGATCGATGTATCCGATTTGTTGGAGTTTCATGCTCACCGATCTTCCTCATCCGACAAATTTGTATGTAATCGATTTTAGTTGACCTAATCCGATTCTTCTCGTGATCAAGCCAATTTTGGGATAAGTGTTACCGCCAAAACTTAGTCTAGAGTAGTAGCTTCTATTCCCTGTCATGCAATTTGACATGCGAATTATCGCCCCGATTCTTTCGATATGTCAATCCGCCATAAATTTCTCCAATTATCAACAAGGATTCCTACATCGCCGGTTCTTTTTTGTGCGATTTCTAAAAGGTTTTGAGAACTCGAATTTGCATTTGCACCCTTGCTTGGCCTCTATAAATTGGACCAATTGTTTTACACAACATAACCCAATCACCATACTTATCTTCTTTGTAGAATCATGTATCCCGTGAACCCTTATTTCCTGAAACTTCCTAAAACACCTTTTCCCATTTTTCAATGATTTTAGCTTTTTCAAATCAACCCCAGGCCCCTTATCATCACTGTCATTGCCATCAAAGATTTCACATACGATTGTTGCAAAGCTTTCTACCACCACCATGGCGGCGGGGGCTCGGCTGCTGGTAACCGAGAAGACACTTCTCCTAACCGTATGCACCTTTCAGGTATCTATCGTTATGACGAATTACCATCAATGATTTAGTCTCGAATGAACGTGAGTTTGATATATGATCTTGATCACCAACAACCGATCTTCGTGATATCAACTCACCATTTAATGTACCGGAGAGCCCAATCGACTTTTTCTAGGCCTCGGCTTAAAAATCCTATCAAGGTCACTGCCGCCCAATCGGTTTTTTTTTCAAATAGCTGGATTTAGGATTTTTTTTAAAGCCTCTCTCACCTCTACTGGGTGGGGATGAGGGTTTAGGGTTTAGGTTTTCGGTTTTTGGTTAAGACTTATGTACTAACCTCCTGTCCTTTTGTACTTGTATCTTGTAATGTAACCCCGACCTTCTAGTCATTATTAATGAAAATTTCTATTATTCCATTGTTGTGTAAAATTCATGTATCCTTATGCGATTTTAAGCTTTAATCTTGTGAATACCACTTGTGAATCTTGCTTGTTGAATATCACTTAATCGACTTACAAAGTATAACCGAATGATTTAATCGATAATCCTTTAAACGACGGGCCTTTTAATCGATAAACTTTAAATCGATCAAGACTTTCTCATATCGGGCTTTGACTTATCTTCCGATCACTTGAGATACCAAATTAACCGATTTTACTTGAACTCGATTAGTTTTCAACCAAATGGTTCTCGAGATCATTCCATCAAACATTTTAAGTGCATTTTCTCCAAGATCCGTAAGCCCTAAATATTGATAATTCTTCGAATCGATCTCAAATAGTGGCTTGGTTAGAATATCATTTTCTCAGATATCAAGATGAATCTTTTCCATTCTCGATATTCTTTTTTTCAACATGATCTCTTATAAAATGGTGTCCGACATCCACATGCTTGCATCTTGTATGTAGAACAGATTCTCGAGTGATTGCAATAAAGACTATTATCGCCACGTAAAAATAGGTACATTCTTAGCTTTCAATGTTATAATCCTCACCGGCCGATTTAAGCCAAAGCAATGGGAACAATAAATTTTCCCGCAGCCATATATTCGCTTCAAGAGTAGATGTTGCAACCGATGTCCGCTTTTTGAAAACCACGAGATCGGGCTTTTTATTTCCTAAGAACCCATAAGTTCCCGAGGTGGATTTTCTCATAATCTTGCAACCTCCATAATCGTAATCGTAATACCCACTAAGTTTAGATTATCATCTCGATGGGTAAAATAAACCAAGGTTTATCGTCCCCTTCAGATACTTAAGAATCCGCTTAGTCGCTTTCTAGGTGACTTATCATTGGATTTGCCCGAAATCGCACATACACCTATCAGTAAGGTTATATCCGGTCTCCCGCTTGCAAATGTATAGTAGAGATCCAATGAGAGCCCTATATTCCTTCTCGATTTGTTTTTCTCGACCATCCTCATCCTCGATCCATCTTGAATCCAAATATCATAGGAATTTTTGCTTCCTTACAATTTTGAACTCCAAACTTAGCCAATAAATTCCTAAATGTACTATCCTTCAACTTTTGCTTTACTTGAAGACCCGTAAAGAATATCCGACCCATCATGGACATCTCAATTTCCTCGCATCAACTTTGTCAATCTTTCACATAGACTTTTGTTGGGAGATCCAAGATGATGTAGTCCACGAATCAACCATCGTAATATCTTCCCATCTTCTATTCTCGGCCAAGGTTTTGTCCATCGCTCCTTTTGTGAACCCACTTTCGATCAAGAACCGAGAGAGTGTATCATACCAAGCTCGAGGAGCCCGCTTTCAGCCATAGAGAGCTTTTTCTTAGACGGTACACTGTCTGCTTTTTTCAAAGCCCGGAGGTTGTTCGACATAAACTTCCTCGCTAGTACCCCGCTTAAGAAAGCACTTTTACGCCCATCCGATACATGCGGAACCCTCTCGTGGGAAGATATGCCGTAAAACAAATTAATGGCTTTCTAGGCGAGCGATCGTGCAAAGGTCTCATCATAATCAATTCATTCCGACAGAATACCCCCTTAGCAACAAGTCTTGCCTTTATTTCGGGTGATGACGCTTTTTCTCATCTCTAGTTCTCAATACCCACTTTGTACCAATAACGCCTTGATGACTTGGTCTCGCCCACCAATTCCCCAAACTTGATTTCTTCTCGAACCTGCTCCAAATTTTTCTCGCATGGCTAGAATCCACCTTTAAGGCCTTGTGTAGCTTCCTCTATTGTTGTTGGTTCCTTCCATAGACAGATAACAAAAGAATATATGGCACTTTCACCAACTGATGTCTAGTTTTAACTTTATCGACGGGTCTCGATTATCGATCATTGATGACCGTTATCCGTGTCCTTCGCTTCGATTTGCTTTTGAAGAACATCATCCGCTTCGATAAAATTTCATTACTAGCGATTGGGAGTGGTGCAGAAGTTATGATCCACTTGATAAGAACAAGTCTCAAATTGATGTTGACTCATCATGTGTCGATGTCCTGCTCGGAACTTCGTGTTCCCCCCGAACCGGGGATGGTTCATTTTTGATAATCGCCTCACCAGACGCCTTTCTTCACCGACGCTTTTTTCACTTTAGATCCGAATGATCCGTGAATCACCAAGATCCGAATGTATACCGCTATGGTTTCTCGATATTTTTCCTTGATCATTAGTCGATCTATTTTCTCGAGCATCGTGTACTTGTTGATCGTGTACATCTTTGTTCTCGGAAAGGCATTTCTCTTGATCGTAAGATGCTTCATAAAGACTACATGGGGTGTTTCTTCCACAATTAGGGTTCGCCTCATAGACCCCGAAAGCCTTGCTAGATGAGGAATATCCTAAGAATATACCCTCATCCGACTTCGGCCTCAAAGGTTTTCAACCCACTTTTCCCATTGTTGTGAATGAAACACTTACACCCAAAAAAACACGGAGGTATGAACACGAGGTTTTCTCGCCCTTCCACAAATTCATATGTGTTTTTGTAGTGAGTCTTAGTCAAGACATCCGCTTCGAGTATGGCATGCAAGTTGATTGCTTCCAAAAAATGGCTTGGTATTGCATGTTCAAATAACATCGTGGCGAAAGAAAATTTTCTTTGAGAGTTATGTTCCTCCGCTCACCTACTCCATTTTGTTGTATGCCCTTGGTACCGATGTTTCATGTCAGATACCAAACTTAGAGCAAAAATCAAGAATAAAAGAGTTCGTAAATTCGCACTTTTATCCGATCCGATTTTTACTACACCGAACCCTTCTCATTTTGTAATCTTTTAGCGAAATTCTGTATCTTCGTTGTCGCCTCATTCTTCTTATGTAAGAATATAACCCAAGTAAACTTGGAATAATCATCCACGACATAAGAGTATATTTAAGGCCCTGAGACCGACCGTGTAACTGGGTCCAAATAGATCCATATGAAGCAACCAGAATACATCATTGATGCCGGTCCCGAATTCCCGAAATGAAGCTTTTGACTTGTTTTTCCTTCCTCGACATGCAAGACATGTCCGATCCTTTTGAAAATATTCATTCGGAAGTCCTTCCACTAGAGACATCCTTGCTATCTTATTAAGAGTTTTAAAGTTCGATGGTTTCATTCTTTTGTGCCGAAGAGCCAACCGCTACTTTTGGAGCTCTTAACAATCAAGCATGCATTTTGGGCAACTGCTCCAATCACCGTAGATCGTCCCCTTCCTTGAACCAAGAAGCAAAATTTGCTGAGTGGCTCGATTCTTGATAGTGCATTGGTCACGAGAACTCAACACCAATCCGCTTGTCGCAGAATTGTGAAACCGATAGTAGGTTGTGCTTTAGACCTTCGACATACGAGACTCCAAAGCATTTGTACATCATCATTCTCTAAGTTCCGAATCCTTTGGTATAACCAAAGTTATCATCACCAAAGAGTACACGCGGGCCTTTTCGTTCTATGTAAGAGATGAGGAGGTGTTGCTTCCCAATATGTGCCTTGAACATCCACTATCGATGTTCCAGATAGTTGCTTGCACACCTCCTTTGTTGGCTGCACCCACGCCGATCCTCGCAACCAAATCACGCTTTTAGGTACCCCTTTTCGATCGGGTCCCGAGGGGTTAGGATTAGTTTTGGGGATCCATACAAACAGAGCACTTCTATTGTGAATCGCTAGATTAGAAGGCCCCGATTTGTCTCCCATACCTATCAACATAATCATACGCCTCTTTATATGCTTTCTCTCGATTTGTATGATTATTAGTAAGGTGAACCTCGATGACTTAGAAGACTTGGGATTTATCTTTTATTTTGTCTTCTTTTTATCCAAAGGTGGTTCAAAAAAGAACCCTAGATTTCTCGATTATAGGGTACCCTTCTTATTAATCGTTGTTTGAAAATAGTGTTCATGTCTTGAACAGCTTTTAGATGATTTTGAAAACCAACTTAGATCCCGAACGCTCAAGGCGATCTAGAGGGAGGGGTGAATAACTATCGCTTTAACTGATGTGTGAGGAAGCTTAAGTTTTACCCGCGGGCAGAAAAACCAGTTTTGATAAATCGATTCCAAAAACAAGTTAATCTTTTTTAATCACTGATCAAGTGTTGTTTGATCGATCGTAAGCTTGGTGCTAATCGATCTCAATTTGGAATATGTATGCGCTTTTTAAGGTTGTGTGCGATTGTGTAATCGCTAATCAAAAGCGATAAAGGCACACAAGATTTATAGTGGTTCGACAAACCAAATTCCCACGCCCACTCTTCCCTATCACAAGGGGCACCTACTTAACCAACCGGACTTTGTTTTATGTGTAAGTCCAACACAAGACACCAACTAGATGTTTAAAGAGTTCACACTCAACCGATCCTGCAGATCGTAACTAGAAACCCTAGTCCGAATTCTTGCTAAACAACTTAACCTAACTTGGGGGTTTGGGTAAGATTGTTTTGTTCCAACTATGAAATCTTTTTTTTATGATAAAGTTGTTTTTAAAAAAATAGATGAAAAGATTTCTATGCTAAGAACTTTATGGGATGAACACTTAATAAAAAATTAATCTTCTTGTTCGTGTTCTTGTGAAATCCGATATTAGCTTGAGCTTCTTGATTGTTCAAATAAGCTCCGCTTTTTTTTCACTCTAAAGTGTAATCCCATATATATAGACCTTGAAATCAAAGAGCCGCTGAGAGAGCAATTTGAATTTCAGTGCTATATTTGGTAGACTTGCAGCTTGATGTGACGAGCTTCAGAACGGCATGGCCAAAAAGCGTGAATTTGTACTTTTATAGTCAAGCATAGAGAGGTAGCATCAAATCCCGCAATTGCCGGCCCCGATCATACGCGTCTTGTTCTTATTGATAGCGCATCTCCACTTTTCAAAGGTTGTTCTTCCAACTAAGCTTGACATTCTTCTTGTTCAGATCATCGACGATGATTAGGTGAAACATCGATTTCACCGGTGAGTCGACCGATCACCGAATCGATCACCACCCGATAGAGTCTTCGTGCCGGCCGACTTAGCTTCAACTAGCGCACTTACCGATGTAGGTCTTCCGTCCGATCTTCCGAAGTCATCCGATCTTCAAGTATTCTCGAGTTTGAGCTTTATGACTTCAAATTGAGATATCCGACTAGATCGATCGATCCGATCTTCTTTTGTTTCTTGATTCCGCCCGCTTGATATCACCGCCTTTTTTTGAGTCTTCAGATTCGACCTATACATATTGAGTTTCAATAATATGTGACCTATCTATTTCATCATTGTTCTATACAATCATTATCAACTCGGTCTCCTATAGCAGTAATATAAACATCACTACCAATGTGTCCGACCGTCCTATTACATGTGTTTTTGAACTTTCATCAAAACTATAAATTTCCCAACAATTTCCCTTTTGATGAAACCAAAACACTTTGAGAAACCAAAAACAAATTGATAAAAAAAATAGAATGCTTAAGAGCATATAATCGTAAGACAATGAGACTTTGTCTTAGATCATAAAATAAACTTTTCTCATTAATGAATGTTGATTACATGTTACATCGTAAAAGTTTGAAAATAAGAACAAATTGATCCCGAGTAGTCTTCGATTCTTCACTCTTTAGGCTTGTATCCTTCCGCATCTCTTTGATCTTGAGGTACGCTGAAAATCCGATAAAGTTTCCATTTGACATCATTAGTCCGTCAAGATCGCTTATACGCTTTTTTGCTCAGATGTCAAAATAGAATCTTTGAAATGCCACCACAAAATGAGCCATCCGCCTTCTTCGAGTATTCCAAACAGATCATACTCTTGGCGAGATATTTTTACATTGATAAGCTTGGCCTCATTTTCCAAATACTTCGTAAAAATCCGGTATTTATTTTCTAACCAAATTGAGGAATTCTTCATCGAGATTCTTCTTGTGGAACAAGATTAAGAACAAAGGCATCCGTAAGCCATTCACTCCCCGATCTTATTCCATTCCTCAAATTTCTTAGCATGCGCAGCAGCTTTTTGGGATGATCTCATCAACTCTTGTCGGGCAAATTTTAGTTCCGCACGGATTTTCCAAATTTCTTCCTTTCTTCACTCTCGATCCGAATTTCTTGTTCGATTTTTTTCATTTTTTTTTTTTTTTTCTTTTTCTTTCTTCTTGGCATTTTTTCGCTTCTTCAAATTATCCGCTTTTTGACATCTTTCCAAAGAGATCGAGTTTGTGATGTCCCTCAAGACTGTTATTATGTCGATGGTTTCTCATCATCGTCTTCCCCTTTTTGGTTTGATCAAAAGAGTAGTGAGGTGGGAGGTCGAGAACCAAAGTTGATCGCGATCGCTTTGTTGAGATCTCGCAATGATATGCCTTGAGTTTGAGCAGCTAGATTTTGAATCTTCGATATCACTCGCCTTGACGGATTCCATGGCAAAGGAGAGTGTTTTAATCGCTTTGTCAAGTTTCTTCTTCACAATTCTAGCTTGTCGCTGAGCATCGAAAAAGAAACTTGTTGTTTATCCACCGAGTCACTTTGGTATCAACGGCCTTTTATCGATCAAATTACCGACGAAGGGACACAGCTTTGGGAGAGAACTCGATCTTTGATTGCCCCAACTGGGAAATAGCCAATTCCCTTTGATCTCGATATTTCTTTGATGGCACCGCTTTGATCGCCTATCACCCTCAACTTCTTTTTTTCAGAGATCTTTGAGACAAGATTTGATCTCCTCGGGTTGATCAAGAAAGGACGGTGATGTTGGAATGTTGAGTGTCACTTGATCCGATTCAGCTTGTTTGTGCCTCCAAAGGTTGGTCATGAACCGCAAAGACTACCCACTATCATCGGCAGCCTCCCGATCCTTCATGATGGCATCTCGCTTCAGAGCTTTGTCGCCAGCCTCCAAGCCATCCCCGCTCCGCAACCCTAGCTTCCCTCGCGGGATCGAGCTTTGACAGATTTAGCAGCTTATCACCACCGGTGATCCCACTTTTTAGCAGATTTCATTCATGTCGAAATCGGTCTCGCAAAACTCATCCGCACCGCCCATCCGCTCAATAATTATTATAAAGTCCGAGAAGCTTTTTAATCAAGATCTCTCCAGTGGATCTCCAAAACTTCCTCTCAGATGGCAGTGTCACGACTAGCTTCGATACAACTCATCAATTTCTTTCGATTCGCATTCGATCAAATTCCCAGCTTATGATCTTTTGTTGATCCGACTCGTGAATTGTCGGTCCAGATTCAGGCTTTGATGAGATGTGGAAGGTTCCGGGTTGTGCTTGAGTCGGCGGAAGATGGCCGACGGCTCGACCAAGTAGATATTCTCACGGGGAAGCAGCGCTTCGGGTTCCACAACAGTAAGTTTTTGTTCGCGAACCGATGCGCTTTCGTGTTCACCAAGCAAAGTGGAAGAATAGGAGAGACATGCTCAAGCAGCCCATTAGTCCGAGTGGTGAATCACCGAGCTTGAGGAGAAGGAGATCGATCGGCCTTGAGCTTCTTCCTCGTAATGATCCGGGCGAGCTCACCTTGAGAAGCCCGCCTGGCCCGATTTTCACCCGATTTTTTTTTGTTGCAACAGACCGATCCGGGGCTCCTTCTTCATCCGACCATCTTCAAAGCATCGAGTCATGGAGGCTTGCTTCACTTTCTTCTCTCCTTTTCTCCCGGCCTTCACCAGCTTTTTTTTTTCTTCCGGGGCATCCGTGGGCTTCAGGGGCCTTCACCACTGAGCCGATTCGCCCAAGATCCGTGTAGATTTTTTTTTTTTCCTTTTTTTCGACTTTTGGGGGTTGGCCGATATCATCGCCCTGCGGCCCAAAAATGACCAAGTGGCCGAGAAAGGCCTTATAGACTTCACCCATTCTGCTCCCATTTGGCCTTTCGCATTTTATCCTGAGGATAACCGCAACCTTGTTGAGATTGCCGATCTTTTTTCTTCGTAAATACCGCTTCCACTCATCAACTCCAAATTTATCATGTTCTTGGAGTAGAATGGCCTTCGTAAACCCATGCCAATTGATGTTCTTGGCTTCATCAATTATTGCAAATGGCGTCGATATTTTGACGGATGTAATAAAGATCTGGGTGAATGCAATACCCATAATTGTTTTTGACAATATGTCAAACAACAATCGGTATTTCCTCTGAGCATCGGGCCCGACAAAACCCGACGATGATGTTTGTCACCTTCTCAAGAGCTTTTTTTTCTCGACCATCATCTTCGCTTCTCCCTCAGAATGAGCAAAAGTAGATCCGGCCCTTTGGGTAGGCCAACAGACGAAGTTATATCCTCATTCGACACCGATTTTTCTCCGGGATCGCCGAAAGTAGTTCTTCTCCGAGCATCCAGATTCACTCTTAAATTCCTTAGAATTTAGTGTTTATATCGCATCACCGATTGCAGGAGCAAATAAGCAAAATTTCTCAAGGCCTCGCTTTCAGAATTTGCTCGACCTCCATGGATTCCGGATCCCGAAAGTGATATTGAACTGCATTTAACTTATCATCCACAATCTTTGTTGCCGCCCCGCATAGTTGCACATTATTTTACCCATACCGTGAGTGATCATCTACATATAAGATAGATTTGGTTAAAAAATTGTGCATTAATACAAAGAATATCACACAAGCGAAAACTAAGAAACAATAAAGCATAACACAGATAAAACATTTAAGATCAATGGATTTTAAAAAAATACATCAAATAAACATAAATTACCGATTCGCTTTTTCTAAAAGATGATTTTGAAACTTAGGAAAACACTTTGAATCTGAGAGAAGTAATCGAGTTTTCGAGAGAATAAATCGCAAGTTTGTGAAATGGAAAACTCGTATGTTTTTGATGAACTTTATAAAGACGAGGAGGGAAAAGAAGACAAGATTTTGAAGATCAACCGCTTGAAAAGATTAAACGCCCCAGATTAAGCGTTTTGATCGTAGGGTCGAAAAAGCACGCATTTAAAAAAACTTTTTTGATTTAAAAGCACATTTAGTAGCAAGCTAATACATGTTCCCCACGCCCCAAGCATTAAATGATTTGCAGGAAATACGCCACAAGGATAATGGGTACAAGAAGGCAAATAATATCGATAAGATCCGATAAATAAGCAAAGAACAAGAGAAAAGAAAAAGATTCGGTCGATCGATATTGTAATCACCAATACCACTTGTCCATGTTGATTTCACTTGTTGATCTTAGTATTCCGCCTAAGCCTTAAAATTTCCTAACCGATCCTTTTAAACCGATCTTCTTCACTTGCATCCGATTTGTTGAAGTTCCAAGCTCAACCGATCTTCCTTGAATACGCCCGATTTCCTTCCGATTCTTCCTTGATCACTTGAAGTTCCCCTTCAACCGATATTTTCGCTTTTTCCCATAGACCGATGTATCCGATTTGTTGAGTTTCAAGCTCACCGATCTTCCTCATCCGATCACCAGATGTATCGATTTTGGTCGACCTAACTGATTCTTTCTCAAGTCAATCCAATTTTGAATAAGTGTTACCGCCAAAACTTAGTCTAGAATAGTAGTCTCTATTCCCTAAGTTGGCGCGATTTGACATGCGAATTATCGCCCTAATCTTTCGATATGTCAATCCGCCGTAAATTTATCCAATTATCAACCAAGGATTCCTACACGCCGTCCTTTTGGTGCGCATTTCTAAAAGGTTTTGAGAACTCGAATTTGCATTTGCACCCTTGCTTGGCCTCTATAAATTGGACCAATTGTTTTACACAACATAACCCATTCACCATACTTATCTTCTTTGTAGAATCATGTATCCCGTGAACCCTTATTTCCTAAGTGAAACTTCCTAAAAACACCTTTACCCCCTTTTTCAATGATTTCAAATTTTCTCAAATCAACCCCAAGCGGTCCCTTATCACCGCTTTTCGCCATCATCAAAGATTTCACATACGATTGTTGCAAAGCTTTCTACCACCATGGCGGCGGGCTCATTATCTGCAACCGAGAAGACACTTCTCCTAACCGTGATGCACCTTTGTGTGTCTATCGTTATGACGTAACTACCATCAACAGACTTTAGTCCGAAAATGAACGTGAGTTTGATATACATCTTGATCACCAACAACCGATCTTCAGATATTAACTCACCATTTAACAAATTGGAGAGCCCAATCGACTTTTTCTTAGGGCTCCCGCTTAAAAATCCTATCAAGGTCATTGCCGCCCCATCGGTTTTAGCTTTCACCAATGGCTTTTAGGATTTTTTTTAAAGCCTCTCTCACCCTTGTTAAGGGGGGAAAATGAGAGCATCGATTTAAAATCTCTCTCCCCCTTCTTCTACTGGGGTTAGGATGAGGGTTTAGGGTTATAGGTTTAGGGTTTTGGTTATGACTTATGTAATCGACCTCCCCGTCCTTTGTACTTGTATCTTGTAATGTAATCCGACCTTCTGCCTTTATCAATGAAAAGTTCTATTATTCCATTGTTGTGTAAAATTCCTGTATCCTTATGCGATTTTAAGCTTTAATCTTGTGAATACCACTTGTGAATCTTGCTTGTTGAATATCAGCTTAATCGACTTACAAAGATGTAAAATAACCCAACTGATTTAATCGATATTCCTTTAAAATTGTGCGCTTCTTTAACTGATAAACCCTAAATCCGATAACTTGTAAACCGACCGCCCTTTGAATCTTGTTGAAATTCAAATTTAATCGAACTTACAAAGTATAACCGAACAGATTTAATCGATAATCCTTTAAACGATCACCATTTAACTGATAAACTTTAAATCGACGCATCTTCTCATATCGCCTTTGATCGATCTTCCGATCACTTGAGATACCAAACTCAATCGATTCCTTTCAAATCGTTAGTCTTTAACCACCGGTTCTCGAGAACAATCCATCAAACATTTTAGGTGCATTTTCTCCAAGATCCGTAAGCCCTAGCTCATCAGCATAATTCTCCTAATCCGATCTCACCAGTGGCTTGGTTAGAATATCAAATTTTCAGATATCAAGATGAATCTTTTTCCATTCTCGATATTCTTCTTTTTTTCAACATGATCTCTTATAAAATGGTGTCCGACATCCACATGCTTGCATCTTGTATGTAGAACAGATTCTCGAAAGTGATTGCAATAAAGACTATTATCGCTACGTAAAATAGGTACATTTTAGCTTCAATGTTGTTATAATCCTCACCGCCGACTAAGCCGTAGCAGCTTGGGAACAATGTTTTCCCCGCAGCCCATATATTCTCGCTTCAAGAGTAGATGTCGCAAATCGATGTCCGCTTTTTTTGAAAACCACGAGATCGGGCTTTTATTTCCTAAGAATTGACAAGTTCCCGAGGTGGATTTTCTCATCAATCTTGCAACCTCCATAATCGTAATCGTAATACCCACTAAGTTTCTAGATTATCATCCGATGGGTAAAATAAACCAAGGTTTATCGTCCCCTTCAGATACTTAAGAATCCGCTTAGTCGCTTTCTAGGTGACTTATCATCGATTTGCCTCGAATCCGCACATACACCTATCATGAAGGTTATATCCGGTCTCACCGGGCAAATGTATAGTAGAGATCCAATGAGAGCCCTATATTCCTTCTCGATTTGTTTTTTCGACCATCCTCATCCGATCCATCTTGAATCCAAATATCATAGGAATTTTGGCTTCCTTACAATTTTGAACTCCAAACTTAGCCAATAAATTCCTAGTGTACTTTGCTTGGCGATGAATATCCCTTCAGACTTTTGCTTTTACTTGAAGACCCGTAAAGTAATTCATCCGACCCATCATGGACATCTCGAACTTCCTCAGCATCACTTTTGTCAATCTTTCACATAGACTTTTGTTGGGAGATCCAAGATGATGTCGCCCACGAGATCCGAACCATCGTAATATCTTTTCCATCTTCTATTCTCAATAAGGTTCTGTCCCATCGCTCTTTAGTGAACCCACTTTCGATCAAGAACCGAGAGAGTGTATCATACCAAGCTCGAGGAGCCTGTTTCGTGCCATAGAGAGCTTTTTTCTTAGACGGTACACCGGGTTGCTTTTTTTCAAAGCCCGGAGGTTGTTCGACATAAACTTCCTCTCGCTAGTACCCCGCTTAAGAAAGCACTTTTTACGCCCATCCGATACACAAGAACCCTCTCAGGGAAGATATGCCGTAAAAACAAATTAATGGCTTTAGACGAGCGATCGGTGCAAAGGTCTCATCATAATCAATTCCTTCCGATTGGAATACCCCTTAGCAACAAGTCTTGCCTTATTTCGTGATGACGTTTTTCTCATCTCTCTTGTTCTTGAATACCCACTTCGCGCAATTACGCCTTGATGATTTGGTCTGCCTACCGCCTCCCAAACTTGATTTCTCCGAAATCGCTCCAGCTCTTCCCGCATTGCTAGAATCCAAATTTTGCCTTGTAGAGCTTCCTCTATAGTTGTTGGTTCCTTCATAGACAGATAACAAAGAATACATGGCACTTTCACCAACTGATGTCTAGTTTTAACTTTATCGACGGGTCTCCGATTATCGATCACTGATGACCGGGTTATCCGTGTCCTTCGCTCGATTTATGCTTGGTTTGGAGAACATCGTCCGCTTCGATAAAATTTCATTACTAGCGATCGGGAGTGGTGCAGAGTTATGATCCACTTGATAAGAACAAGTCTCACCGATGTTGACTCATCATGTGTCGATGTCCGCTCGCGGGAACTTCAGATGTTCCCCCGAACCGATGGTTCAGGGGCTTGATACCGCCTCACCAGACGCCTTCTTCACCGACAGCTTTTTCGCACTTTAGATCCGAATGATCCGTGAATCAGCTAGATCCGAATGTATACCGTTACGGTTTCGATTCTTTTTCCTTGATCATTAGTCGATCCATTTTCCGAACATCGTACTTGTTGATCGTGTACATCTTGTTCGAGGCGCATTTCTCTTGATCGTAAGATGCTTCATCAAAGACTACATGGGGTGTTTCTTCCACAAGTAGGGTTCGCCTGTTGTAAACCCCGAAGCCTTGCTAGATGAGGAATATCCTAAGAATATACCCTCATCCGACTTGGCTTCAAAGGTTTTCAACCGACTCTTCCCATTGTTGTGTATGAAACACTTACACCCAAAAAACATGGAAGTAAGAGACACGAGGTTTTCTATCCTTCCACAGCTCATAGGGTGTTTTGTAGTGAGCCTTAGTCAAAGACATCCGCTCGAGTATGGCATGCAAAGGTTGATTGCTTCGCGCCTAAACGGCTTTGGTATTGCATGTTCAAATAACATCGCGGCGAAAGCAACTTTTTTTGAGAGTTCTCGCTCTCCGCTCACCTACTCCATTTTGTTGTATGCCCTTGTACCGATGTTTCATGTCAGATACCAAACTTAGAGCAAAAAATCAAGAATAAAAGAGTTCGTAAATTTCATACTTTTATCCGATCCGATTTTTACTACACCGACACCCTTCTCATTTTGTAATCTTTTTAGCAAATTTCTGCATCTTCGTTGTCGCCTCATTCTTCTTATGTAAGAATATAACCTGTAAACTTGGAATAGTCATCCACGACACCAGAGTATATTTGCGTCCGCTGAGACCGACCGTGTAATCGGGTCCGAATAGATCCATATGAAGCAACAAGAAGATTGGCCGATGCCGGTCCGAATTCCTTTGAATGAAGCTTTGACTGCTTTTCCTTCCGACATGCAAGACATGTCCGATCCTTTGAAAATACTTCATTCGAAGTCCTTCCACTAGAGACATCCTTGCTATCTTATTAAGAGTTTTAAAGTTCGATGGCTCATTCTTTTTTTGCGCCAGAGCCAACCGCTACTTTTGGAACTCTTGACAATCAGCATGCATTTTTTTTTGGGCAACTGCTCCAATCACCGTAGATCGCCCCTTTCCTTGAACCAAGCTTAGCAAAAAACTGCTGAGTGGCTCGATTCTTGATAGTGCATTGGTCACGAGAACTCAACACCAAATCCGCTGTCGCAGAATTGTGAAACCGATAATAGGTTGTGCTTTTAGACCTTCGACATACGAGACTCCAGCATTTGTACATCATCATTCTCTAAGGTTCCGAATCCTTTGGTATAACCAAAGTTATCATCACCGGAAGAGTACACGCTGGCCTTTTCGTTTCTATGTAAGAACCGAGGAGATGCTTGCTTCCCGTCATGTGCCTTGAGCATCCACTATCGATGTACCCGTATAGTTGCTTGCACACCTCCTTTGTTGGCCGCATCCCACGCGATCCTCGCAGCCAAATCAGCTTTAGGTACCCCTTTCGATCGGGTCCCGAGGGGTTAGGATTAGTTTTGGGGATCCATACAAACAGAAAGCACTTCTATTGTGATCGCTAGATCGTAAGGCCCCGATTTGTCTCCCATACCTATCAACATAATCATACGCCTCTTTATATGCTTTCTCGATTTGTATGATTATTAGTGAACCTTGATGACTTAGAAGACTTGGGATTTATCTTTTCTCTTTGTCTTTTTTTATCCAAAGGTGGTTCAAAAAAGTTTCTAGATTTCTCGATTATAGGGGGGGTACGATCGCTACCATCAAAAGATTCATATCTTTTCGCATAGGTGGTTTTTTGCAAAATTACCACCAAGCATGCTTATTAGGCAAATGACCTTGATTGGGTCTCGATTGACTTCCCTTTTACAGTTGTCTTTTTTTCGATTCCTCGACCGTTGATCGTTTGAGGTTTCTTCGTAAGAACCGGGTTCTTCTCGCTGATTCCTCGATCGATGCTTTTTTACCAAATTGGGGTCCATTTCTGTTCTTCCGTTAGGCATCCGCCTTTACCCGCTTCAACCGGTCTTTTTTTCCTTATTAGATACATGTTTGGCTTTTTGGTGTATCTTTTGTTTAAAAACTCGCCCCGACACACCTTTTTGAGATGAATCACCGGGGCTTTTGAGGACGTGGAAGGGTTCTCATAGCCAAGTCCCTTCTTGTTAATCGTTGTTCAAAAATAGGCGTTCATGTCTTGAACGGTTTTAGATGATTTTGAAAAACCTCTATTTTCTTACGCAGATTATCCTCGATGATTTTAAACTTTCATGCTTTTGGAACAAATTTCATCGAATTTTGCTTGCAGGATTTTGAAGTCATCACTTTGTCGTTTGTTAATCGCCACCGATTTTTGATCTCGCTTTCCCCGATCGTAAGCTTTAACTTCGAGAATTTTAAATTCCTCAGCCTTTCGAAAGTAGCTTTCAAATGATCTAAGTTCGTGAGGCTTTACTAAGATCATTTTCTTTAGCAAGTCGATTATTTCGTCCTCAACTTATCATTTTCAAATTTCCACTATAAAGATAAGTGTTCATCGTGATTGAGAGATCCTCAAGCAATTGCTTCCGAGTAGAGTCAGCAGTCAATCTCCCCAAAGAAAAGCTAATGATAGCAGTGTAGAAGCTTAACGGCTTAGTTTTTGAGGTTACCTCAGATTGGTCCTCCCCGCCATCAGCAGATCTCATCATCGCCCCAAGAGAATATCGATCTTCATTTTCATAGAAGTCAACAAAGATCACGATCAAAGTGTAAGTCTTCTACAGAGGAGTATCCAGAGTCCTCAGAGGGCGATAGAATCGCCAATTCCCCGACGACGCAACCATGGCTCTTCTCGTCCCTATAACGCTGTTTCTTCGTCTCTTTTTTCTTCCCTTTCTTTGGCGCCAGTCCGGGCAACCATGGCTTATAGTGACTGGCTTCACAAATTGAAGCACGCCCTTGATCCAATCGAACCTTTCCTTCCGTGAATCACTCCGTTCAGATGACCTATCAAAGTGACTTCCCTTCGATAGTAGTCCGAGCTTCTTCGTCTCGATCGGGTTATCTCTTCCTTCCTCACCGATTATCTTTTTTCCTTTCATCTCGCGATCCCTCCGATCATCGATTCGGTTCTTTTCGAGATCCGCTGGCCGATCTCCTATCTCTCCCTGCTATGTTGATAGTCCTTATAAAATCTTCGATACTTACCAAGTTGGACGCTCGACTTCTCAAGCTTCCCCGTAAGCAGAGCGATCTGCTCGCCGACTTATTATATTCCCAACAGTTCGCTGGTTCGCTTCACGGGGCCGGGTTGCCTTTAAAAGCAATCGATTTTGAAGTTGAGGCTTCAAAGAAGCACCTCATCTTCATCAACTTGTCCTCTTTCAATCAAATCAACTCGTGAGCTTTAAGGCTCAAGAACAAGCTACTTGGCTTCATTTTTGAAATGTCTTGGCAATCCTTGATTACCGCGGACCTTCATATCCCATTTCTTGGTGAGAGACCTTAGATTTTGTAGTTGATATCTTTATCGACATCTCTACCAAGTTCTCGCTTGTTTATAGACATTGTAATCCTTCCATCGAAGTTCGCTGATGGTTTCATGGCAAAGATTTTCGCTTTTTCAAACTTCACCAGCTTCGCTTGTAGACGGTCGCCTTTTTTATCCGCTCATTTCCTCGCATATTCAAATTTTAGAGTATCCCACATTGCTTTCGCAGATTTGAGATACTTAATCTTTTCCTTGGTGACCTTATCCATGGTTTTCATGATAATATGCCTTGCGATAAGATTCAGAGTGTGCAATTTTCTTTCCTCTCGCATCCATCAAGGCCGGGCTTTTACGCACAAGACTTCCCGGCAAAAGTCGGATCTCCTCCAACCGCAGGTTGTCGAGTATATGATGATGGGTCCTTTTTCGATGACTTCCATCATTCCGCCAATCGATCGAACCTAGATGGTCGACATATATATGGCCCAATCTGCATACTCATCGATTGAGAACTTTGGCATCATCATATACATACCGAGGTGTTATCCATGCCGAAAGATTTTGGAAAATGAATGAGTTTTAAAAACGGTTTTTCAAGATCGGGCTCACTGACCACAAAGATTCTTCCTCAAGAATCGATGATACACAAAGTCAAGGTCCAGAGAACCAACCGCCTCGATACCACTTGTAGGTCCCGAACGGAAGTGAGGGCGTAAGTCTAGAGGGGGGTGAATAGACTTCAAAAACTTTTTGTGCAGATCAAAGTGAGGGCGCTTAGCCCGATCAGAGCGCGAGTGAATCATTTTTGGGTCGATAATCAACTTACTAATCGCTCAAGGCAGATCGCTTCAGAACTATCGCTTTAACTGATGTGCGGAAGCTTAAGTTTTACCCGTGAAAAAACCAGCTTTTGATAAATCGATTCCAAAGTTAATCTTTTAATCACCGATCAAGTGTCAAGTTTGATCGATCGTAAGCTTGGTGCTAATCGATCTCAATTTGGAATATGTATGCGCTTTTAAAGGTTGTGTGCGATTGTGTAATCGCTAATCAAAGCGATAAAGGCACACAAGATTTATAGTGGTTCGACAAAAACCAAATTCCACGCCCACTCTTCCCTATCACAAGGGCACCTACTTAACCAACTCGACTTTGTTTTATGTGTAAGTCCAACACAAGACACCAACTAGATGTTTAAAGAGTTCACACTCAACCGATCCCGCAGATCGTAACTAGAAACCCTAGTCCGAATTCTGCTAAACAACTTAACCTAACTTGGGGGTTTGGGTAAGATTGTTTTGTTTCCAACTATGAAATCTTTTCATGATAAGTTGTTCTAAACAAATAGATGAAAAGATTTCTATGCTAAGAACTTTATGGGATGAACACTTAATAAAAATTAATCTTCTTGTTCGTGTTTCTTGTGCGGAAGTCCGATATTAGCTTGAGCTTCTTGATTGTTCAAATCCTTTCCTTTTTTCACTCTAAAGTGTAATCCCATATATATAGACCTTGAAATCAAAGAGCCGCTGGAGAGCAATTTGAATTTCAGCTATATTTGGTAGACTTGCAGTGCTTGATGTGACGAGCTTCAGAACGGCATGGCCAAAAGCGTGAATTTGTACTTTGTAGTCAAGCATAGAGAGGTAGCATCAAATCCCGAATTGCTTGCCGTTCCGATCATACGCGTCTTGTTCTTATCGATAGCGACTCCACTTTTCAAAGGTTGTTCTTCCAACTAAGCTTGACATTCTTCTTGTTCAGATCATCGACGATGATTAGGTGAAACATCGATTTCACCGGTGAGTCGACCGATCACCGAATCGATCACCACCGATAGAGTCTTCGGTGCCGGCCGACTTAGCTTCAACTAGCGTACTTACCGATGTAGGTCTTCCGTCCGATCTTCCGAAGTCATCCGATCTTCAAGTATTCTCGAGTTTGAGCTTTATGACTTCAAATTGAGATATCCGACTAGATCGATCGATCCGATCTTCTATTTTGTCTTGCATTCCGCCCGCTTGATATCACCGCCTTTTTGAGTCTTCAGATTCGACCTATACATATTGAGTTTCAATATGTGACCTATCTATTTCATCGCTTGTTCTATACAATCCGATCTTCATTTTCATAGGGGTTTCAACAAAGATCGCCGACGCGTGTAAGTCTTCTACAGAGAGTATCCAGAGTCCTCAGAGGGCGATAGAATCGCAATTCGACGACGCTGAACCATGGCTCTTCCGTCCCTATAACGCTGTTTCTTTGTTCCTTTTTCTTCCCTTTCAAGGCCAGTCCGGGCAACAAGGCTTATAGTGACTGCTTCTCACAGCTTGAAGCACGCCTCCTGATCCAATCAACCTTTCCTTCCGTGAATCACTCCGCTCAGATGACCTATCGTGACTTCCTTCGATAATAAATTGAGCTTCTTCCGTCCCGATGGTTATCTCTTCCTTCCTCAAATTGATTATCTTTTCCTTTCATCTCGGTGGATCCCTCCGACCATCGATTCGGTTCTTCGAGATCCGCTGGTTGATCTCCTATCTCTCCCCGCTATGTTGATAGTCCTTATAAAATCTTCGATAGTTACCAAGTTGGACGCTCGACTTCTCAAGCTTCCCGTAAGCAGAGCGATCTGCTCGGCTCGACTCATTATATTCCCAACAGTTCGCTGGGCTTCGCTTCCGTCATTGTCATTTTAAAAGCAACCGATTTTGAAGTTGAGGCTTCAACTGGTACCTCATCTTCATCACTTTGTCCTCTTTCAATCAAATCGAACTCGTGAGCTTTAAGACTCAAGAACAAGCTACTTGGCTTCATCTTTGAAATGTCTTGGCAATCCTTGATTACCGGACCTTCATGTCCCATTTCTTGGTAGAGACCTTAGGATTTTGTAGTTGATATCTTTATCGACATCTCTACCAAGTTCTCGGCTTGTTTATAGATATTGTAATCCTTCCATCGAAGTTCGCTGATGGTTTCAAGGCAAAGATCTTTCGCTTTTTCGAACTTCACCACCAAGCTTGTAGACTACCGCCTTTTTATCCGCTCATTTCCCTCGCATATTTCAAAAATTAGAGTATCCCACATTGCTTTCGCAGATTTGAGATACTTAATCTTTTCCTTGGTGACCTTATCCATTGTTTTCATGATAATGTGCCTTGCGATAGTATTCTAGAGTATGCGCTTCTTTCTTCCGCATCCATCAAGGCCGGGCTTTTTACGCATAAAACTTCCCGGCAAACTCCGGATCTCCTCCACCGCAGGGTTGTCGAAGATATGATGATGGGTCCTCTTTCGATGACTTCCATCATTCTCGCCAACGATCGAACCTAGATGGTCGACATATATATGGCCCAATCTGCATACTCATCGATTGAGAACTTCTACAGATCATGATACATTCTTGAGGTGTTATCCATGATGAGTGATTTTGGAAAATGAATGAGTTTTAAAAACGGTTTTTCAAGATCGGGCCAATGACCACAAAGATTCTTCCTCAAGAATCGATGATACACAAAGTCAAGGGTCGAGAGAACCAACCGCCTCGATACCACTTCAGAGGTCCCGAATGGTTTTTGCGAGGGCGTAAGTCTAGAGGGGAGGGTGAATAGACTTCAAAAACTTTTGTGCAAATCAAAGTGAGGGCGCTTAACCTCGATCGAGTCCGAGTGAATCGGGGGTCGATAATTAACTTACCGACGCTCAAGGCAGATCAGCCCGCAAACTATCGGGCTAACCTATGTGTGGAAGCTTAAGTTTTACCCGTGAAAAACCGCTTTTGATAAATCGATTCCAAAGTTAATCTTTTAATCACCGACCGGCGTGTCAGTTTGATCGATCGTAAGCTTGGTGTTAATCGATCTCAACTTGGAATATGTATGCTTTTTAAAGGTTGTGTGCGATTGTGGTAATCGCTAATCAAAGCGTAAAGGCACACAAGATTTATAGTGGTTCGACAAACCAAGATTACGCCCACTCTTCCCTATCACAAGGGCACCTACTTAACCAACTGACTTTTGTTTTATGTGTAAGTCCAACACAAGACACCAACTAGATGTTTAAAGAGTTCACACTCAACCGATCCTGAGAGATCGTAACTAGAAACCCTAGTCTCGAATTTGCTAAACAACTTAACCTAACTTGAGGTTTGGGTAAGATTGTTTTGGTTCCAACTATGAAATCTTTTTTACAGATAAGCAATTTTCTAATGTAGAGATGAAAAGATTTCTATGCTAAGAACTTATGGGATGAACACTTAATAAAAATTAATCTTCTTGTTCGTGTTCTTGTGCGAAATCGATATTAGCTTGAGCTTCTTGATTGTTCAAATTCCTTCTATATTCACTCAAGTGTGATCCCATATTTATGTAGACCTTGAAATCAAAGAGCCGCTGGAGAGGAATTTGATTTTCAGTGCTATATTTGGTAGACTTGGCAGTTTGATGTGACGCGGTTTCGAATCCGGCATGGCCGAAAAGCGTGAACTTATATTTTGTAGCCAAGCAGAGAAGTAGCATCAAATCCTCGCACTGCTTCACATGATCATCATACGGTCTTGTTCTTATCGATAGCGTATCTCACTTTTCAATGTTGTTCTTCCAACTACTTTTGACATTCTTCTTGTTCCGATCATAGACGATGATTAGGTGAAACATCGATTTCACCGGCGAGTTGACCGATCAACAGAATCGATCGCCATCCGATAGAGTCTTCAGTGCCGGGGTGACTTAGCTTCAACCAGCGGACTCTACCGATGTAGGTCTTCCGGTCCGATCTTCCTCGAAGTCATCCGATCTTCAAGTATACCGAGTTTGAGCTTTATGACTTCAAATTTCGAGATATTCGACTAGATCAGATCGATCCGATCTTCTGCTCTTTTCTAAATTTCGCCCGCTTGACATCACCGGCCCTTTTTGAGTCTTCAGATTCGACCTATACATATTGAAGTTTCAAATATGTGACCTATCTATTTCATCGGCTTGTTCTATACAATCATTATCAACCGGGTCTCCTATAGCAGTAATATAAACATCACTACCTAATGTGTCCGACCGGTCCTATTACATGTGTTTTGGAACTTTCATCAAAACTATAAATTTCCCAACAAAACATTCATCCCTTATTTATAGAGGGGTGTTGGACGATTTTTTTTGCATGGAATAGGGGAAGAAAATCTTTTCTTGATCTCCAAGAAATCTTGAATATATCTCCTATATTCTTTTTCTCCATAATTAAAATATTCCATAAAAATCCCAACTCCTCTTGTTATGGGTATTTCAAAAAATAATAGGGAAAAAGAAACCAAGATTCGATCTTCTTGAATTTATGAGATATACTTGTATTTCATGAAATACATATCTTCCATAATATCTTTTCAAGAAAAATCAAGAAAATCTTTCTTTCCTTAGTTATTCAAAATTTTCGAAAAATTCATATGAATAACTGCGGGAGATTTCTTGAATTTAATGAGATAATCTTGTATTCCAAGAATACATATCTTCATTCCATAACAAAAATTCAAAGAAAATCTTTTCCCTTTTATTCATAATTTTCAAAAAATACGAGGAAAAATAAGCAAACAAATTTATTTTATTTTTAAACACCTTTTTTCAGCTTATTGAACTTTATGTTGGGCTACTTGGGGGGCCTTTTAGAGAATTAAGATTGATCTTCCAATGGATCTTGAATTATCAATATTGAGCCACAATATTATTCAAGCCCATAAATATTAATTAATCCCACTACATAATTAATATCAGACTATCCATCTTAACCCATATTACGCTTAAAATGGCTCCCTGCTATTATTTCTCGTGTTTAAGATTATCTAGCCCATTAATTAATTCAAGCCACTGAAATAGATTTTCATTAATTAACATCTTTCATCCTTGGTAAAGGAACAGTTCAACATTATTATCCATACCTGAAACTAGTTCCACTTGCAAGATTTGGTATGATAAAACTTATGAACCTCCCAAGGGGGCAAATCGAACAAGCGATTTGCACACGATAATTCAGATAAATCTTAGCAATCGACGATGACCAATAATATTGCCCAAGATATAAAGTATTGAATCTCCTTGATTCTCTACCTATGATCAGAATGTCGTCTACGTATAGTACTAAGAATACCAATGCAGTTCCGACACGCTTTTTGTACACACAACTTTCGAACTCGTTTTGATAGAACCCATAAGACTTTATAACATGATCAAAACATTGGTTCCAAGCTCTGGATGCCTGTTTGAGTCCGTAAATGGACTTCATAAGCTTACAAACTAGGTGTTCTTGGCCCTTTTCAATGAAGCCTTGGGGTTGTTGCATATAGATTTCTTCATCAAGACTTCCGTTAAGGAAAACTGTCTTGACATCCATTTGCCAGATTTCAAAATCGAGATACATAGCTATCGACAAGAGAATCCGGATGGACTTAAGCATTGCTACAGGTGAAAAGGTTTCCTCATAATCGATCCCTTCTTTCTGAGTATAACCTTTAGCCACAAGTCTTGCCTTGAAGGTTTCCACCTTCCCGCCCCGATCCCCTTTTTTTTTGTATACCCACTTGCAACCAATAGGTTTGACCCCATTAAGTGGTTTGACTAGCTCACACACTCGCTATGATCCATAGAACCCATTTCGCTTTCATTTTTTGCCAAGAAATCAGATCCTTGTCTTGGATTGCCTCATCATATGTCCATGGGTCCGATTCGCCTTTGTCCGAATCAAGTCCGAGGACTCTCCTATCCCCATGAATCTCTCGGCTATCTCACAACACTCCCACTACGACGAGGTTCAAAGTTGTGAAAGTGTGTCGCTTTGGTATATCATCTTGTATAATTGGCAATGAGGTTAGCCCCTTAGATCACTTAAGGTAATCTCACTGGTCGGTCTTTTTCGCTCATATAGTTTCCTCCAAAAATCTAAAGTGGGCGCTTATTACCACCTTTTGATCTTCGACCATAGAACATACACCCTTTTGTTCCTGGTATCTTATAAATAGCCTTAACTCGATCGAGGATCCAATTTCCCGCTTCCTTGTCCAACACGAGGGCTATGACACCCCCAAATTCTCATGTGTTCTCAAACCTGGCTTCATACCCGTCCACAATTCTTTTGGAAGTTTTGGGAACCGATTTGATGGCACCAAGTTTAGAATGTAAGCCGTTGTTTCTAAGGCATGACCCTGCAACGACTTGGGAAGATCCGCATAACACATCATTGATCTAACCATTTCTAAAAGAGTTCTTTTTTTTCGCCTCGCAACCCCGCTTTTGTTGAGGGTTCTCGGTGCGCTACCGATACAATCCTTCATCCGCAAGTAGTTCAAAAACTCATCGCAGGGTACTCGCCCACGATCGGATCGTAGAGACTTGATATGTTTTTCCCTATGATTCTCTCGCTGAGCCTTAAATTCTTTGAAATTTCAAAGGTCTCGATTTATGCTTCATAAGGAAAATATAACCGCATTCTCGAGTAGTCATCAATAAAAGTGACTAAATACTGTAACCTCCTCTTGCTTTGGTTGACATTAGACCACATACGCCTCAGGTGAACAATTTCTAACACTTTTGGCTCTATTCCTCGGGTTCAATGCCCTCTTGGTCATTTTACCCTCCAAACATGATTCACAAAGTTGAATTGGTTCAACTTGGAGAAACCCAAAGGAACCGCCTTTCACCAACCTTTAGATCCTCTTTTGATTAATATGTCCCAATCTTAGATGCCATAAAAGTGTTTCGCTCACGCCCGATGAACGCTTTTTACTTTTACCGAAATAGTTGATGTGTTATAGGACGATTTCGAGAGGGTGTGCATGCTTAATCAGATAGAGATTACTTGACAACGCTCCATGACAGATAAATTTATCATAAAGAGAAATGGTAACAACTTTATCAAAAGTAACCGAATATCCATCAAGGTAAAGTTTAGAAACCAAATCAAATTCTTTTCTAAAATTCGAACGAAAGAACATCTCTCAAATTAAAACTCGCTTTTCAAAAGACAGTGCACTTCTCCCATCGCTTCAAAGATCTACTCGAAAGATCGCCTCAAAGGTGATAAGGATCTCACTCCCACTAAGTTGCTTCGTCCGATTGAACCCCCAGAAGTGAAATAAACATGATCAAGGATCCTCAGATCCACCACCCATAAATGGGAGGCATACGCCGCTAAGCAAGTTTCAACAACTAGTGCGTGAGAATTACCTTTCTTTCCATTCCTTTTGGGGATTGAACAGTCGACCTCCAATGTCCCTTTTCACCGCAAGACTTGAAACATTTTCCTCTTGGTACTTTCTTGACACCCATCCAACTAGTGCCTTTTCTCTTACTTTTCTTAGTGATGAGTTTGCTTTGATCCGACCACTTTCCTTTTTTCAGTCTCGCCCATTGGTCTAGATCTTGAGAAAAGACTTTTGGTCACCAATGCTTCGCCTTTCTTTCCTAAATGCTTTTTATTATCTCCAAGGCTTCTTTACAAGAGTGTCCATAGTAAACATGTGATCGCTTTCATCACAAAACTACAAAAAAAACTCATCAAAACAACTTGGAAGAGTTAGAAAAGAAATTATATTTGAGTCTCATCACAATACTTAGTACCGAGATAAGCAAGTTTATCAAAATGGCATTTTATTCTCGAGAACATGCTTCACGGGTGTTCCTTTTTCCATTTTTTTAGCCAAATATCGCCAATTTTAAACCGATTTATCATGCGGGTCTTTTTGTTAAAAAACATTTCTTCAAGACTTTGTATAATTTCAGAAGCGACTCAACACCTTCATGAATGTGTCTCAAATCATCGACATGATGAAGTCAAGATTACACGCTTTCATGGGTTCATTTGCCGCTTCCCAAATATTATACAAGTGCCTTTCCGCATCGTGATCCATCAAGAGGGCATACGTGGGTTTGGGTACATCAAGAACCCAAAGGATGTTCTTGTGCTTGGTAGGACAAAACTCATATTACGCTTCCAAACAAATATAGTTATCTCCAAGAAGTTAATTGGTGTTCTTTGAGTGTATATAACAGGGATTAAAAGGTTATGTACATGATGAATCGAAATAAATAATAATATGCATAAGCACAAATATATCATAAAATTCGATCACATGTTTCATATTAAAATCTCAAAAAATATGAACATGCATCAGCCAACATTCAAAAAAACAGTTTTAAATAAGCCACGCCATGGGTCATTATTTAAACACATTCAAGCAGTGTTACAAACAAGAACAAGCATAAACCTTTAATATCCAGATTAATAGTTGGTTCCCATTTGACCAATATAAAATTGACAGGACTTCGGGAAGTATATGCATATCAATTTTATACCTAAGTAATAACCATGATTAAATACAGAATTATTATTTCGCTTTGATCGAGCCTCGTGGGAGGGTCATCGCCGCCACTAGTAATAATCCACAATCATCCATTTGAAATTTATTCATGTGAAAGCTATCTTTTGACCGTCCCGTGGGGGAATTTCTCCAAAAGAATTCACAAATAAATAAATCATGGAGGTCAATAATTAATTCAATTTTATTATCCTAATAAACTTGTCAATTAATTGTTTAAGATACTTAGTAATTTTTAAAAGTGAGATTTTTTCAAAACATTTTCTCATGCATCACAAATTTAAACACAATTTAAATAAGCATAAAACAATGTATAAAACATCAAGACCAAAATTAAACATATTGAGCACATTTATCCAATTGTCATGGTTAATTTTTGTCATGCCTTGATCTTGAGAAATCGCCTTCATAGCCTTCATCGTAAATCACCGAAAAGCTCCCACTTGACCCGTTTCAAAAAATGCCTTGTCTGCCCATCGCCATCGACCAAACTCGCGGGTCGGTGCATGCCTAAGACCCCCGGCCGTGTCGAATGGCGTTAAATCGCCACAAGACCGGCTACCAGCGCGACATCGCCAGAAACGCCCACGCTACTCAGCGAAACCGCTTTCCTTGTCGGCCGCCAAGCCTTAAGAACAGCCACAAGCCCAGGTCTTCGCCGCAAGACGCCGCATGGCCTTAAGATTTTATCGCCCACTTTCTTCATCCAGGAAGTCTCCGCTGATCCGCGATGCTCGGCCCCTCCGGCCTCTCACCCCACGCCCGTGTGCACACTTGACGTCAGTCTGTCATGTCCCTCCTTGGCATGCGATGCACGCCTCCCACGCCTGCTCGATCCCGATCCCGGCTTTTTTCCTCCTCCGCTTTCTTATCCTAAGTATAATTTATTTACAAAAATAAATAAACCTAGATCTAGACTAGTCTATTACATTGATCAAATCAAACAAATTCTAATCTACTCGTGATTTTTCTCACGAGGAAAAATGAATTCGAATCTAATCAATTAAAAAACCACAATTTATATGCATGCATAAATAAACACATTAAATTACATGATAATTGATACCGCAAAAAAATATCTAGCAATTCTACTATCCAATTTCAAATTTAATGAAAACGAATTAAATTAAAATTTAAAATTCGAGCCGTAAACCGAGGCTCGATACCGCTTGTTGGGGAATTAATTGCCCATATCTATTCGATGAATATTTAAATACAAATTTAATTCTAACAATTATTACTAGCATGAATTAATCCTAAATTAATTCAAATAATAATTCAACAACAAATCACGATATAAAATAATTCACGAAATCCTACGATGCGAATTACTACGAGTTTACGGAACTTACCTCTTGAATGGCAATGGCCTCGTTGATGAAAAAACACACAAAAAGCCTTCCCAAGTATTCCAGAGTCCTTGCTCGACAATCCAAAGGAAGGAAGCTCATGAACAATTAACAAAAGGGAAAATAAAATTTGTTGCACCACCTTTGTGGATTTACTAATTTTTCCAAAGACATGGAATTGCACTTGGGAATGAAAAACATTCATTCCCTATTTATACAGGGTGTTGGACGATTTTTTTTGCATGGAATAGGGAAGAAAATTTTTTTTGATCTCCAAGAAATCTTGAATATATCTCCTATATTCTTTTCTCCATAATTAAAATATTCCATAAAAATCCTAACTCCTCTTGTTATGGGGGTATTTCAAAATAATAGGGAAAAAAAAACCAAGATTTGATCTTCTTGAATTTATGAGATATACTTGTATTTCAAGAAATACAAATCTTCCATAATATCTTTTCAAGAAAATCAAGAAAATTCTTTCTTTTCCCTTAATTATTCAAAATTTTCGAAAAATCCATATGAATAACTAAGGAGATTTCTTGAATTTAATGAGATAATCTTGTATTCCAAGAATACATATCTTCATTCCATAACAAAATTCAAAGAAAAATCTTTTCTCCCTTTTATTCACAATTTTCAAAAAATACGAGGAAAAATAAGCAACAAATTTATTTTATTTTTAAACTCCTTTTTTCGCTTATTGACTTTATGTTGGGCTACTTGGGGGCCTTTTAGAGAATTAAGATTGATTCTTCCAATGGATCTTGAATTATCAATATTGAGCCACAATATTATTCAAGCCCATAAATATAATTAATCCCACTACATAATTAATATCAGACTATCCATCTTAACCCATATTACGCTTAATATGGCTCCCTGCTATTATTTCCGTGTTTAAGATTATCTAGCCCAGCCCATTAATTAATTCAAGCCAATTGAAAATAGGTTTTCATTAATTAACATCTTTCATCCTTGGTAAAGGAACGGTTCAACATTATTATCCATACCGGAAACTTGTTCCACTTGCAAGATTTGGTATGATAAAACTTATGAACCTCCTAAGGGGGCAAATCGAATAAGCGTATTTCATTACACGCATTCTCCGATAAATCTTAGCAATCGATGTGACCAATAATATTGCCCAAGATATAAAGTATTGAATCTCTTTGATTCTCTACCCGTGATAAGTCAAAGCAATAGTTACTAACCACACGCGATCCTATTTAAGGGACGAAGATTAAGAAATAACTAACCACTGAGGTCTAATTCTTCCTAGTTCAGTTCTGAAGAATTTGTCTTCCTCAGAGGGACCTCTTCAAATAAGCATCACCATGCACTAGTGTAATCTCTTGGTCAAGACAAACCAATTTGAGCTTTTACACTTCAACCTTTCACGATGGATTGTTCATTTCCATCTAGGTCGTGAATGGTGTACTTTTAGTTACAAGGAACCAAGATTTAATCTTTTGTGATCCGGTATCACTAAATTAACTACAATGTAACACGACTATTTATTGAACAAATTATGCAAAAGAAATATATGTAACATTCGATGATATTTAAAGCATCGATAAATAATTTATTTCAAGAATAAGTCCGAATTCACCGATTATACAAAGTAAAAGATACTTTCCAAAGATAATCCCAATGAAGCTTATGGGTCACACAACAAATAGTTCCCTTTACGGATTATAGTTGGTTGATTAAATGTTAAATCGATTTAATATTTAATTTATGGAGAATTAATTAATAATATATTAATTTGGAATTAATTATTATTAATGTTTAATTAAATTGTATTTAATTAAATAGATTCCCAATAATAATATATGGAATATTATTATAGGATTTAATATATATGGAATCAAACCGTAGAGATTTGATATATACATGGGAATTAAATCCAGAGAAATTTTATATATGGGAATTAAATCTAAGAGATTTATTTTATAAGATTAGGGATTTTATTTCCTAATCAAAACCAGCTTAAGATTTAAGATGGGTCTTCCTATATATATATGAGCTATTGGGAATTCACAAACAACGCAATTCATTATTCTCTCCATAAGATCTAGAGTTAGAGTTTTCCTAGCAAATTCATCTCGGGATTCAACGCTGGAAAATCTGTGCAAGTTCGTGAACGGGGATTACGTGGATACCATAGTAGAGAAATATGCGATTTTTCATCAGAAGGTTTCTTTTTATGTTTATACGATTCAATTATGCAATTACGTGTTCGTTGTTGGTGAACTGCTTATTTCCGCTTATGCATGTATTACGGTTTACGCGTTTCTAAATTCCAACAACTTTGAAAGTGGCGGCTACAAGTTGGAAAGCTCTATGGAATCGACCACCGACCAAGGACAATCTCTTAAAACGCGGAATTCAGATCTCGACGGAGGATTCACATTGTTCAATTTGCAAGGCGGAACTCGAGACGGTAGCTCACCTTTTTTTCGACTGTCCCAGTACATATAGAGTGTGGTATGATTGCTTTAACTGGCTTAATATCCTTACTGTTATTCATCATAATATTAGGGACCAACTCCTTTGCCACACTGGAGTTTTAAGTGGGAAAAGGGGGAGAAGCTTTGTTGTTTGCTTATGGAGCTGCATTATTTGGGTCTTGTGGAAGAGAAGAAATCAACTTATTTTTTAGAATGTAGAGTTTAATACTGTACAAATTGCGAATGAGATTAAAAGTAGACTTTTGAATTGGCTTTATGTACATTCTTGTATCATTGTCAACTTTTCTTTTGAAGAGTGACTCTTAGATCCTAGAAAACTACTAGAGTGTTAGGAACATTGTTGGTCCCGGTGAAAACGAGTCTTACACGTGTATGGGGGGAATACACGTGTTCAGTGATTTTAAAACTTTTTCATCGAGGTCACTTTTGGGCGAGATAATCCTCAAGATTAGGTTCGAGAAGCACGATCGCCTCGAGTCAAAGTCTCATCGAGACAAAGAACCCGGAGCCGCTTTCAGATACCTCAGATAATCCCAACTGAAACCTGAGTGTCAGAGATCCTGAGTTGCTTGGATCAGATAACTAACTTACTGAATCCTTAGAGGAGAATTCAGTTTGATAACTATCTGTTCTAGCTACTCACCGTATGGAATGGTTGGCCCTTAGATTATACTTGCTTTTAAGCTTTGTCAAAAAAACCTTCCCTTTATGAAATAAAGGATTAGGTCATGGATTCACTTATGCAACTTCAAAGGATTGATTCCAACCAATATCGCGGAAAAGTATGCTTTCAAAATCAAGTCAATGCAAATGTATAAGCAAAGATAAGGAAAGCAATAAAGAACACAAAGAATTATAGTGGTTCGTAGACTCAAGCTCCTACGCCCACTCTCCCGACTCTTCGTGAGAAATTCACTATCAACTTCGAGCTTTTCGACTACCTCGTAGTTTACTTTACTCAACTCGCCCCGAAGTTTTCGACTACTCCACGAGTTTACTTACTCAACCCGACCTTGAGTTTTCTCGACTACCTCCGTAGTTTACTTACTCAATCACACACAAGCTTTCATCACTACCTCAGAGCTTACTAACTTCTCCTCTAGAGTTTTCTCGACTACTCCGCCAGTAGTTTACTAACTCTTTACAACTCTACTCACCAACAAACACACTCCAACTACCTTCTCAAGGGTTTGGGGTTTCTTGGTTGGTTTCAACTAGATGAGATATCCTTTACAATGAAGCACAATGCAAAGGTTTAGGATATCTCGACTAAGCTTTGATAAATCTTATCAAGCTAGGCTTAGTAAAGTGAGCTCTCTTCAATATAGAAGCACTTGGGAAATTCAAGGTATTTCGAAAGTGCTTTAACTTTTGCAAGAATAAGTTTGAGCTCTTGAGTTATGATAAATTTCCCCGTCACCTTACAATGTAGAAGGTCACCAAGATTTATAGGCATACACCAAGGTTACTTTGAAAACTATCCGCTGGAGAGATAACTTCGTGAGTTCCTCTTATGGTGTGTGAAACGGCTATATTTAGGGTCCTAAACTCCCTAACACTTTCTAGGCAATAGTCTTTCATGTAGCCGGGTCTTCACTTTTTTTTGCCCGAACTTTCGTGACATCCGACATCTTTTTTCAAATGCCCGTCACCGCCAATGTCAAGATGGTGCGTTGTCGCCTTCCTCTTTTTGACTTTTTGTCTTCGCTAAAAGTAGACACCTTCAACGGCTCTTTTGGTTACAAACTCGAGTTTGATATAACCTTAACAACACTTCGACTTAGTTCCTTTTGTTCGCATTTTGAATGTCTTGGCAATATCTAACTTTCTAAGGCATTATGCTTTTTCTCAAGATTGTTGCATCCTTCAGATTAGATATATTCAAAGGCTCGGATCATTCAGTTTCATATCGAAGCTTTCAAAGACATTATCGAGTCCTCAAAATTATTACCGCTTTTTAGTATACTTGATCTTCGGGCTCGCCTTCACCTTGCCTTCGTAGTCTTCTCGAGTCTTCGTGGTCTTCGAAGTCTTTAGGTTTATAATCGACCGATATATCGAAGTTTTTTATGTTGAAGTCTTCGTTCTTAGTTTCATATAGTCTACAAAGATCTCGCCATATCGAAGTCTTTAGAAAACTTCAGCCATATCAAAACCTCGCTTTCTTCAAAAACATACCGAGTTCTTCGTAGTCTTCGTAACCTATCCCGAACTATATCTCACGACTATACATTTCGCAGATAACATCCCGAATACTCTAAAACCAATCCTCGACTCAACTATCAAGATCATTCTCGAACATGTCATACTTAGGGGTTTTGGGATCTTAATCAAAATCATATAATCTTTTATTAAATTCATCTCCCAACAATTTTTTTTTGATGATGCCAAAACCTATCTTGTTTACAAACCAAAAAAATAACCTATACTGTGTTTCAGTTTATTCTTTTACAAGATTGGTTGTCTCCCAACTATTTAGATCGAGAATCTCCCAACAATTTCGTAGTTTCTCAACAAATTAATCATATATCAAATTTCTTCAAGAATGAATCTCTTTAACTAGTTCATTACCAAATACTTAACCAATATCCTTCTTATCAAAGATACAATCATTTAGAGACATTCATTCAAAGATATCAAAATAAAGACATGTAAATAAGATAATGAGATATTATCTTTTGAGCATAATGATAAATCTTCATTGATGATAAGTATACCTTTACAGATTACAAATGAATTTATCAAACAAAATCAAAAAACAAAATTTAAAGATTACAGAGTCTTCGAAGTTCTTCTCTTCAGCCTTTCAGATTCGCTTCTTCATTTGCTTCATTTTCCACTTCATCACCGGTACCTCCAAAGTTGAACATTCCGGAAAAATCTTTTCTTCAAATTTCATTCCTCTTTTTGATGATGTCCGGCCGTTCCCTCGTTAATCCTAACCCACCAAAGATATCGAGCAATTTCGCAGAATGGTTTTCTCATTTACCAAGCCATTACCAAGTCTTGGAGGAGGATAGGAATATGGATCGGGGCTACTATCTCAGACTCCACCTTCATCCGCAAGGTTAATCCAAATTTTGGAGATACTTTTGATAGAAGGTTAAAAGATATTCAATGAAAGCTTCGCTTTGATCCGAGCCTTCCCTCTCCATTCCCCGAGAACATCGTAATTGAACCGTATGTTCTTTTCACTTCTTCCCACATGTCGCTGAGTTTAATGGGCATCCATTTATCAACGCCAGGCCACTTCTTCCGCTTTGATGTTCCTTCCTCTTGCTCGCAAATCTCCTCGATATCACTCCTTCGCTTCGCGCTCTTCGCCTATGTTCTTTTTGATCACAGACGCCCCCGAGATCGGGCAGCAGCCTTTTTTAGCTTGTTCTTTTTTGAGTGTCTTCGAGCATCTCGTGTTGAAGACTTTCTTCCGAGGTTGAGACTCGTGATTCTTCTCATCTTCATCATCCGTAATCAACTTTCTCGATTGGCTTAGAAGCCTTCGTGACGTTTGCTTATAGTTGAACAACGCCCGAGGCTTTCCTCTTCATAGGCAGTTCAACGACCACCCTGGCTTGTTCCAACCTTAGTTCTAGCACTTAGTTTCTCTCTTGCAACCTCAAGCATGGTTTGCTCAGAAACTCGAGTGTAGATGGGCTTCTCCACTTGAGCAAATTTCAATTTCTCAGTAGCTTCAACTTCTTTTAAGGCTTTGGCTAGATTGTACATTTCAGCATCTTTCTGAGCCTTCTTTTCCAAGGCACGCGCCATGAACTTCCCGAGGTCTTCACCTTCCTTTTCCCCCTTCGCACCGTAATTTGGAAGAAGTCCGGAGAGAGTCGTGGTCCATGTGATAATCGCTTTTTGCTCACACAAATGATCTCTCCTCGCTAACCGATCTTGCTCATCTTCCATTCTCCTCGATGTGGTTCTACCACGCATAGCTTCTTCAGATATGTGGGCAACCGCCAGAGAGTGCATCTTTAAGCATCTTCGCTATCTTGGTCATGAGCATTGAGCTCATTTCCTCAACAAAGAGATTTGATCAAGACTTCATTTTTTCTCTCGCTTAGTTTCACCTCTAGAAATTCAATGATTCCTCGGTGCTTCGTTTCATTTCAAAGACTTAAATCAAGGCTGACTCCTCCAAATTTTTGATTCAAATTTTTTCTTCCATGGAGGTCATCCGATTGGTCGAGTGTTTTGTATCTCGCACTCGCTTCAAGAATGGCTAAGACCTTCCATTGTCCGAGCTTGATTGACCAATGTTTCTTCCATCCGAAAGTAATTTTGATCGCCATTGGCTCAATCTTCTCAAGTTTCTCCATTACGGAGTGAGATCAATCTCAACAAATTTTTCGCACCCTTCGTGGTTGTTTGATCATCCTCGAGTTCCAAATTTTCATCCCGAGCTCCCGGTCTCCAATTGAGCCTCACCGCTTTATCGACAATTCGTAATTAAAGATAGTATTTTCAAGAACTTTGGCATATTTGTTAATAGTGCCAAAAGGTACTTGAAGAGTGTTAGCTTCACCGAGGTTGATTAGCAAATGTAAGTCTTTTTTCCATTTGAGATTGATCCTCAAAGATCTCCCCGTTGGTCCCCATCTCCATCTTTTTTGATTTGTCTCACGCTCGGGCACCAACTTCAGCTTGTTCTCTTCTCTAGCTTCCTCCGAACCAAATTCATCAAAATCGGAATTTTTCATCCTCGAAGCTTTGTCCTTCAACCCCGAGAAGTTCTCAGAAGGTTGCCTCCTCATTCCACCAGCCTTCCCTCCGAATGCAACAATGTCAAGCATCTCGGAAGAGTCCGATTGAGGATATACACTGCCGCCCTTAATCAAGAAAACATCTTGCGATCGTAGGTATGAGCCGAGCTCGTGGTATCGGGCCAAGGATGAACCGCCTCCCTTGCTCCTCCATTCGCCTTCTTCAAAATTTCGCCTTCTTCCATCTCGGCTCTCTCGTTCAAGAGAAGCTTCGCTAAGGATCAAGCAGAGATCACCAGAGCTCCTCGAGAATATTTTGCTCCCGAGCCTCAAGAAGGTCTCGGGTTTGTGCATTCAGTCCCCGGTTTGCATCCGAGAGGGTTCCCGAGGCCCCGAGCCGGGCATATCCTCGCTTGAGTCCGAGTTGGCTGTCTGTCACTGAGCCTCGCACATCTTCAGATCTACTCGAAATGGGCTCTTCCGTCTTCGAGCCTCAGACTTCGAGGTAGGTATCTCTCGAGGTCTGAGTTCCTTTAAAATTTCCCGAGAAATTTTATCTCAGACCGAGTGATGTCTCGAGCACCTCGAGAAGACTCCGCCTCCTCGCTTGATCCTCGTGGTCCCGAGATAACCCGAGCCAACACTTGTAATGGCAAACTTTGAGCGGTTTTGTCTTCGTGTTGTATCTCCTCGTAATCATCAAGTACCTTCGCTTGTGAGAACCACCAATCTTCTGCGCTTTTGGAGCAAGATTCTTCGCTTCATCATTTTTGCTCCTTGCTCCATTTTTGCCTCCAACAACAACCTTCCCCGGGTTTGTTGGGTCTCTTTTTCAAAGAATGACGCAGAAGGTGATTCTACCTTCTTTTTTCTTTTTTCCTCGAATGGCCCGCTTTTTCACAAAGAAATGGGTTTGAAGAGAATTTTGGTTTTGGGGAATGGAGTTGAATCATAAGATATCCTCCTCCTCTCGGCACATCTCCAAAATATAAGCAATTTTGGTGGCATGGTGGATCTTGCCTTTCATCATGATTGTCCCATTGACCCTTTTTTATGACCTTTTGCTTGCTCCTTCACCATCCGAATTAAGAATTTCAGCCAGTTGAAGTCAAGGGTAGGAGATGCCTCGATCGCAACGCCATCAATCCGAGCTTAGGGGTACTAATCCGCTCAAAACTCCCCAAGAAGACTCATGATGCACTTGCTCACAATATCCATCAAGACACGATATTGTGGCTTTAGATGCCTCTTATTCAATGTCGCCTCAAATTTCACAGATTCTCAAAGAATCCTATCAAGGTACTCCTGTTTCTACCCGACATATACATCGCAGATCCTTTCCTCTATCACAGAGTTCAAACACATCGCTCGATTTTTCGAATTATGCACAAATCCTTCTCAAAAATCGACGATTTTTGACGAAAGCTCTAAATGTGATGTGGTAATCGAAGAATGCATACCATCTTCTTCATCTATTCTCAAATTACAGATGAATTGACACCTTTTTTGCAAACTCCGGTCCGGCTCGGCCATGATTAGATGGGTGAGTTTAGCCAGTTGGATCATATGCAGAGCCTTCTTTCCGCTTTTGAGTTGTTTGTGTTTTCGAGTGAGACAACGAACTCGCATTACTTGGCTTGTTGGTTATGGCTAATTTCTAACAAGGTTGGGGCCATTTTAGAGATTGATTTAAGAATTGAAGCTTTAGGGTTTGGAGATTTCGGGCAAAAGGATTTTTAATTGCAGAGGATTTGGGAAACGGCGGTTTGATAAAACTTTGGCTTGAATGGCTTAAAGGGTATATATAGCTTCAAGATCGTGGAGGATCGTGTGGGTTAGGTGAGAAAACAACGGTTGAGATTTATCTCCGATTAATCGGGTATACTGAACCGACGATCTCTCTAAAAAGTAAGCCGCCAAAAACATCCTCATTGGTCATTAATGTAGCAGAGCATTAAATGATTGCTGACCTTCTTCGAATATGAAACGATCCCGCCCAAAAAAACATTCCTCGTGTGTTTTGTATTTATTAAATGATTACCGAAGTTTTACTTGAGCAATAAATGAGTCGCATGAGTCTTTACTTCTTCGCACTAATTTCCCTCTATCGCCTTTTAATCGAGTAATCGATCTTGATAAAATGTCAAGATAATAATCGAGTAATCGAATGGGTTCAAAGATACTATCGAGTATTGTCCTTCAAGAACTGAAGTTTCTTGAGACTCCGCCCAAGATTTATTTTATCCCGAAGTTTCAAAGAGAATTCGAGAAACCTTCATGCATCCGAAAATCTTCAAATTTTCGCTTTACTTATACACTGGTTCTAACATCCCTAATTCAATCGAAAGTTCCCAAATCTTGATTCAAATTAAAGGTTTAGTCAAGATATCGCTTTTTGTCTATCAAGATGAATTTTCTCCATCCTTATGTCCTTTTTCTCGACATGATCTCTCGATGAAGTGATGTCTCGATATCCACATGCTTGCATCCGTGTGCAATACCGATTTTGTGAAATAGCAATGGCACTATTGTTGTCACAAAATATTGGTACTTCATCGGCTTTCAACTTTATAATCCCTCAATTGTTGTCCGAGCCAAAGAATTGCGGCACACGCAGCCTTCCTCGCAGCCATGTATTCAAATTTCAAGAGTAATCGTTGCTACCGAGGTCCGCTTTTTTTGAAAACCAAGATATCACTTTTTGTTCCTAGAAATTGACAAGTTCCTCGCTAGGACTTCACAATTCTACAACCTCCATAATCAAAGATCCGAGTAACCAAGCAATTCAAGGTTATCGTCACCGATACCATAATCCTCTATTCACTGTGTGCCTTAAGATATCTCAAGATCTTTTTGCAAATTCCATGTGACTAGTCTTAGATTAGCTTGGTATCTTTGCACATATCCCAACAAAGAAATGTTATATCCGCCTACTTGTCAGGAGATAGAGCAATGATCCAATGATTCCTCTATAATCGCAGATGATTCACCGATTTGCCTTCCTAATCAGATCCATCTTGTAGTTAGTATTCATAGGAATCCTAATCGCATTGCAATTTTGTACACCATATTTGGCAATCGATCTCCGTGTACTTTGCCCGTAGATGAATATTCCTTCCTTTGATTGTTTCACTTGAAGTCCTAGAAAGAAATTCATCTCTCCCATCATTGACATCTCAAACTTGCTTTTCATCGCTGTTGAAAACTTTTCACACAATGATGGTTTGAGATCCAAAAATGATGTCATCAACATATATCCTAACTAGTAAGATATCTTCCCCATCCTCTATCCCGAACAAAGTTCTATCAACATTCCCTTTGACAAAACCATGATCAAGAAGAAAACCGAGAAAGAGTATCATACCATGCTCGGTGCTTGCTTAAGACCATACAAAGCTTTTTCGAGCCTCAGAAACTTGGTCATTCTGCTTTGAAACCGTGAGGTTGTTCCACATAAACCTCTTTCTTAAGCACACCGCTCGTAAAATGCACTTTTCACATCCATTTGATAGATCAGAACTTCATGTGGGCAAAAGATATGCAAGAAACAATCTGATGGCTTCTAGTCTTGCAACAACAGCAAAGGTTTCATCATAATCCAAGCCTTCTTCGAATAACCTTGTGCAACTAGCCTTTTGCCTTTTGTTTCTTACAATGTTGTTGTTTTCATCTCTTTTATTCTTGAAAACCCACTTGGTTCCAATGACATTGTGCCTTTCTCGGTCTATCTACTAGCTCCCATATACTTCATTCCTTGAGAATTGATTCAAATTTCATCTTGCATAGCAAGAATCCAATAAGAATCTTGTAGAGCTTCACCAATCTCAAGCAGAAAGTTCTTTCTCCGAATGGAAGCAAGAGAATAGTGCACTCTCACCATGGAACCTTCTTGTCTTAACACCTTCAGCTTAGATCACCCACAACTGATTTGTAGGATGACTATCTAACCATTTCCTTCTTGATGTTCCCCTTCAATAATATCCTCAACATTTGAAATGTTAGGTTCAGCTTAAATCAACAAACTCAGGAACAACGGAAAAGGAGAAAGAGAATCATCTTCCTCGTGGGAAATTCTATTCGTAACATTCTCGAGAGACATTTGTTCCACTTTGGTCGATAGATTCGTAAATTACCTCACCGTGACCACATATTCATTGGCATCACATACCCGAAGTCCGAATCGGTGTCTGCTCGATTGGTCACCTTTTGAGTGTTGGTTTTTCCGAGGCTCACCATCCCGAAGTTCCATTCTCAACTTCCTTATTCGAGTCCGAAATACCCAATCATAGAATGTGACCGACTTTTTCTTTTCGTGTTCAAAATGATGATTTATCTTTCGCTTTCAGTGCTTAACTGGTGATCCTCTTAGTTAGTTCACCAAGATCATGTTCCTATTTTCTTCCAACACAAATAGATTCATCAAAAACAACATGAGGTGTTTCCTCCACAATAAGAGTCCTACAGCTTGTAAACTCGAAAGTTTTTAATCGACTTCGTAATATCCTAAGAATATTCCTTCATCGCCTTTTACTATCAAAAGTTTTCAACCGATCTTTACCATTATTGTGTATGAAACACTTGCAACCAAACACACGAAAAGAAAGAAACAAGAGGCTTCCTTTCATTCCAAAGCTCATAAGGTGTTTTGCCTTTGACTTTTGGTCAAGATGGATCCGTTTCCGAGAGTAGCATGCAAAGGTTGATAAATTTTCAAATTTCAAAATCTTTTAGAATATCGCCTTCAAATATCATAGTCCTTGCAACCTTCTTTCGAGTCCTGTTCCTCCTTTCAAAGAACACCATTCTCGCTGAGGGGTCCTTGCAAATTGATGTTTCATGTGAAATTCCATTCTCTCGCACAATAATCGATATGATATGATTTATGAATTCAGCCTTTGTCGATCCGATTTTGACCACACTCGATTTTTCTCAATACCGAGCTTTTTTCAAGAACTCTCGCAAATTTTATCTCGAGTCTCTTTTACTCGAAAAGAATATGACCCAAGTATATCTCGAGTAGTCATCAACTACTACCAATGTGTATTTCCGCCATTAGTGCTTACAGTGTTATAGACCAAAGAGATCCATATGCAAAAGTCAAGTATTCTCTCAAAGAGAAACTTCTACTTTGCTTTTAAATGATGCTTTAGTTTGTTTTCCTTTTGACATGCATCACAAATGTGTTCCTTTAATGAACACTTCATTAAAGAACCCTCTCACAAGAGCTAATCTTGCAAGCTTGTTCAGGGTTTTGAAATTTAGGTGATTCATTCTTTTTATGCCATAACCAACCGGGTATCCGTGGAACTTTTAGCAACTAAACATGTATCTTTAGGAGTTGAACTCCAATCGCCAAGATACACATTCCCTTTTCTTGTACCAATTAGAATATTTTTCGTGATGTATCATCTTTCACAAAACATAAGTTCTTGAGAACTCAACATTGAAACCCTTATCACGTAATCGCTAATTGAAAGCAAATTATGCTTCAATCCGTATACATATGAAACACCATGGATATGAATCGAGTCGATCTCCAAAGTTCCATATCCTTCACCGTCGTCCCTTGAGTTATCTCCAAAAGTGATCTCGGGGGCCTCTTTTGTTCAACATAGTCAACCGAAAGCATCTTCTTGAATCCTCCATATGTCTTGAGCATCCACCGTCAAGATACCATACTTCAAAAGCTTTTTTCATCTCTCTCGCCATCGCCATGTGATCTTTCATCGCTTTAGTGCCCTTGTTTTCCTCCTCCTCAATGGCCATCGACAGATGTCATCACTTTCACCGTTCGAGAATATCTCATCCAAGAGCTAGATCCCTCCTCGAGTGTTCTTCTTTCTTCGCAACCATGGCCTTTTTTGCTTGAGAACTTCCGGGTCTCTTATAGCTTGTCTTTCTTTTTCTCCTTAGCACTCAACTCGACAATCATACTCGAAGTGACCTTTTTCTTCCGGCGCTTATAAGATCCGGCTGCATCATCATCTTGATCATTTTCTTCTTTGATTTGGAGTCCTTCTTTTCGATGAAGATCCTTCACTTTTCGTGTCCTTCTTCTTCTCGCTTGATCCGTCCTCGTGTTTCTTCCGGTACCGTGGTTCCCAGAATAGCTTTTGTATTTTCCAAATCTACTATTAAGTCTCGGCCAAACCTCCTTGCCATCAAGCAAGCTTATCCTCAAGCTCATCCTGAAGTTTGGCATGAGGGTTCTCAGACTCTTTTACAGGTTTTATCTTTGGCTTTTAAAGCCACATTCTTACTTGATGAAGAATCATCTTTGCTGTCAGCCTTTTTGGATTTTTTATCAATTACAAATTCATAGGCTTTCAGCTCAGAGAAGACTTGTTGGTATGGCATTGAACTAATGTTCTTGGTGTTTTCAATCACCACTGCATGAATATCCCATTTCTTAGAAAGACCTCTAAGAATTTTCAATGCCACTTCTCTTTGTGGATATCTCTTTCCAAGTGCGTTTAGATCATTCATGATGCTAGTGAATCTGACTTCCAATTTGTCTATTGATTCACCATCATCCATTTCAAAACTGTCAAACTTTCCAATTGCCACTGAAAGTTTGTTTTCTTTTATATGATCTGTGCCTTTTGCACATAACAAATAGTGTATCCCATATTTCCTTAGCAAAGATTATGGAGAGATCATTCCCATCACACCATCATCAATTGTATCAGATAGTGTGTCTTTTTTGCAATGTAGTCTAGATTGACTAACTTTCTCTCCTCAGGAGTTAGTTGGTCATCAGACTTAGGAAATTCTGGCTCTAGGATCAATTCTCTCTTCTTCTTGTAATTCTGGATTCACCACAGTAAATTTGAATGGTCCTTGAGAAACCACTCTCCACATAGGCTCATGTTTGGAATACGATGAGCCTGCATTCTCAGTCTCCATAGATCATAGTTCTCTACTGAGAACATGGGAAGTTTTTTAGAAGACATTTTTCTGATCTTTTGAAAAGAAAAATAAAATCAGCAAATAAGATCAGTTCAGATAGACCACAAGTATTTTTGAAAGTAAAACTTTGGTCAACACAAAGAAGGGTCAAGTTGAACCACCGCTTCGATACCACTTGTTGGTCCCGTGAAAAATCGAGTCTTACACGTATGGGGGGAATACACGTGTTCAAAGATTTTAAAACTTTTTTTATCGAGGTCACTTTTGGGTCGATAATCCTCAAGATTAGGTTCGAGAAGCACAGACGCTTCCGAGTCAAAGTCTCATCGAGATAAATGAACCCGAAATGCTTTCGATACCTCGAGATAATCCCAACCGAAACCTCGAAAGTGTCAGAGATCCCGAAGTTGCTTGGATCGATAACTAACTTATCAATCCTCAGAGGAGAATTCGGTTTGATAACTATCTCTGTTCTAGCTACTCACCGCATGGAATGGTTGGCCCTTAGATTATACTCGCTTTTAAGCTTTGGTAAAAAACCTTCCTTTATGAAATAGTGATTAGGCCATGATTCACTTATGCAACTTCAAAGGATTGATTCCAACCAATATCGCGAAAAGTATGCTTTCAAAATCAAGTCAATGCAAATGATAAGCAAAGATAAGGAAAGCAATAAAGAACACAAAGAATTATAGTGGTTCAGAGACTCAAGCTCCTACGCCCACTCTCTCCGACTCTTCAGAGAAATTCACTATCAACTTCGAGCTTTCTCGACTACCTCAGAGTTTACTTTACTCAACTCGCCCCGAAGTTTTCTCGACTACTCCAAGTAGTTTACTTACTCAACCCGACCTTGAAGTTTTCTCGACTACCTCCGTAGTTTACTTACTCAATCACACACAAGCTTTTAGACTACCTCTCAGAGCTTACTAACTTCTCCTCTAGAGTTTTCTCGACTACTCCGCCAGAGTTTACTAACTCTTTATTAACTCTACTCACCAACAAACACACTCCAACTACCTTCTCAAGGGTTTGGGGTTTCTTGGTTGGTTTCCAACTAGGATGAGATATCCTTTACAATGAAGCACAATGCAAAGGTTTAGGATATCTCGACTAAGCTTTGATAAATCTTATCAAGCTAGGCTTAGTAAAGTGAGCTCTCTTCAATATAGAAGCACTTGGGAAATTCAAGGTATTTCGAAAGTGCTTTAACTTTTTACAAGAATAAGTTTGAGCTCTTTAGTTATGTGATAAATTTCCACACCTTACAATGTAGAAGGTCACCAAGATTTATAGGCATACACCAAGGTTACTCTTGAAAACTATCCGTTGGAGAGATAGCTTCGAGAGTTCCTCTTATGGTGTGTGAAACGGCTATATTTAGGGTCCTAAACTCCCTAACACTTTCTAGGCAATAGTCTTTCATGTAAATTCTTGTCTTCACTTTTTTTTTCCTAGAACTTTCGCACATCCGACATCTTTTTTCAAATATTTTCATCCGCCAATGTCGGTAGATGGTACAAAGGTCGCCTTCCTCTTTTTTACTTTTGTCTTCGCTAAAAGTAGACACCTTCAACTAGCTTTTTTTGGTTACAAACTCTGAGTTTGATATAACCTTAACAACACTTCTGACTTAGTTCCTTTTGTCTGCATTTTGAATGTCTTGGCAATATCTAACTTTCTAAGGCATTGCGTTCTTCTCAGTATTGCATCCTTCAGTTAGATATATTCAGTGCCTCGGATCATTCAGTTCATATCGAAGCTTTTCAAAGACATTAATGAGTCCTCGCATTTATCGTGGCTTTTAGTATACTTGATCTTCGGGCTTTCGCCTTGATCTTGGCCTCTTGAGTCTTCAGTCTTCGAGGTCTTCTGAGTCTTTAGGTTTATACTGACTGATATATCGAAGTTTTTATCTTGAGTCTTCGCCTTAGTTTCGACTGAGTCTACAAGATCTCGCCATCATCGAAGTCTTTTAGAAACTTCAGCCATACAAACCTCGGTTTTTCAAAACATACCGAGTTCTTCGTAGTCTTCGTAACCTATCCTAACTATATCTGCCGACTATACATTTCGCAGATAACATCCTGAATACTCTAATAACTGAATCCTGACTCAACTATCAAGATCATTCTGAACATGTCCTACTTAGGGGTTTTGGGATCTTAATCAAAATCATATAATCTTTTATTAAATTCATCTCCCAACAAACATATATTGTAATCATTCTTTGCAACCTGAGGTGAATTGCCTTGGATTGCCATTTCATTAATGAAATACTTTTTTTCAACCAAAAAATAAAATAAATAAAGTTTTATTTAAATATTTAGACCTTAAAATATTAATCGGGTAGAATAATAAATTTACAGATCACATAATTTATAATTAAAAAAAAGGCCTAATAAGCCCTTAAATTAATACCTTAGGATTAGGGTGGGAATAGGTTAGGCTATCCGATATGAACTACTACCCACCTTTACTAAAGCAGGGTTCAAATTTCTTGGCTCATTTAATAAACAAAGCTAGACTCGACATTTTTAAAGTCTATTTACTTAAATAAAGCCAAACTTGAGCTTTTTTCAGAAGTCTTTCAAGCCCAACATGCCGGTCTATTTAACTATATATGTATATATATATAACTATATAATTATAAATAATATATTAATAAATTAGATAATATTTAATATTAATAACTAGTAGTTGTATATATCTAGTATGCATTTGCAAGTAACACTACACTATAATTATTAATTTTTATAATGCTTTAAATATTTTAGCAACTATTTACTTTTATAATGATTTTATTATTGTTTTTGATAATTTGATGAAGCACTTAGTATTATTATTTGTACACTTAAAATTTTTATAGTTATGATTTTGATTTTTTTTTTATAATGAATAGTAGCCATAATAAAATTGTAAAAAAAAGTATATTTTTTATATAGGCTTTTAAAAGGTTTACAAGTTCGCCTATTTATATAAGGTTAGGTCTTGTAGATGCATTTAGGTGCACGTATAGAACCATAGTGCATTTTTGTTAGCGTGCAATTTGTTATCTTTGAAAAGTATGACTTATTTACACGTAAAAGTGCAACCAAGTAATATGAGAATATAGTTGCATGCTTCGCTTTGGAATAATTGCACTTTTATGTTTTGTATAAGTTGCACGCTTTTTAAAATGAATCCATGAAACAAGACTGCAAGACCCGGATGATATGAGGCCCACCCATTTAAAAAAAGCTAGGCCTAGACTCTTTTTAAAAGTTTATGATAGATAATAGGTCAGACTTTGTCCAAAAATTAAATATCAAGCTCAAAATTTTTATGTGAGGTCTAGCTAAGCCCAATTTATTCCAACCCCTACTTAGGATCAATTAAACTTTCTGTCAAGAAAAAAAAAGGATCAATTAAACTTTTTCTTTGTACATCTACGCTCTTTTGCAATTAAACCCCGCCTCTTAAAAATATTCACCCATCAAAATTCAAATAAACGCCATTAGTGATGGCCCTCTACCTGAGATTGCTTGATTCCCATCTTCTCCAATATGATTTAAGAGATTGAATTCGATTGTAAGTAAACAAACACCAGAACCAACCATCAAATTTGATGAGTTATAAAAATTCAAGCCCCTGATTTTTCAGAGTGATAAACACTCAACAATTTAAATCTGGAAGCTTCACCAACCTCTTTCCTATAAACCCCACAAATATTATAGAAACCCATTTCAACATAATTCTATAAAAAAAAAAAAAAAGAACCCAAATTCTCACTAATTGATCTTTTAAAATGTTGATAAAGCAACGCCGATTAATGAAATTTTGAAAAACCCAGTAGAAAGAAAATTCAAATATGTTATATGTGAAGGATAGAGTAATTACCCTATAAATACAGAAATAGAAGGCAGGTTGAGAATCTCCTCTAATCGATATTTTGTGTCTTTGGTAGTGTGAGTGTGTGTGTGAAAAAAGTGGAAGAAAACATAATATGGGTTGTGAGGTGGATGGAAGAGGGCCCATTACTAACGGTGTTTATTTAAATTATGAGGGAAGGGTTTGATTGTTTATTTTAAGTGGTTTATTTGATCTAAATATTAAATTAAAAGGGTGTAAATGTAAAAAGAAAAAGTTTAAGGGCCTAGTTGATCATGATATATAAATTTAAGGGGTTATTTTACTTTTTTTCTTTATAGTATCATAATATGTGATAGAAATTCGACTCATCTATAAAATCATTTTGTGCAATTTTTTGTATTTTTATTTGACAAAAAACTTTTAGTATCATTGTTATGTATAAAAGTTATCACTGCTATACATAAAATTTATTACTATTGTGTAGAAAAATTATCATTGTTTAAAAAATACGTTATATTTTTAAACAATGAATTTTTTTGTACATAACAATGATAGTTTTTGCACATAACATTGACAGAGTTAATGTATAGACCTGGTTCACTGTAGTGTTACTCTTCTTATTTAGACTCGAGATTTATGATTTAATTTCCAATACTTAAGCGGATAGGTCTAGACACTAGGTGGATTGTGCATTCCATAATGTATTTTTAAAATATACAACTTGTTGTATTGAAATATGAAATTTATTTACATTTAAATGTGCAACTTGTTTCACGAACACATGTTGCATTCAATATAAATAAATTATAAATTTCAATACAATAAATTATATATTTTAAAAAAATACACTATATAATGTACGGTTCACCTGCTGTATGGAAAACCTACTCTGCTTATCATATTGAATGATATGTATTACTCTCTCTTATTACGCGAGATGCTAATTAAGAAATTTTTGATATTAATAACATAATTTATCCCGTCCATTTAAAAAATAAAAAAATCAATGTAATTTTGTGAAGTAATGTTCACTTTTACATTGGATGTGAAATTGATGTGAGATGAAAAGTTCTATTTCAAAATGTTAATTTTCTTTTTACAATATTGGATGCTAGCATTATACCCTGTGTACTACATGAGCTGATTGTAGATGAACTATGTGTTTGTATCACTATTAAGTTTGAACTCAATTTGAATAGAAAAATTGAACCTCGAAATTCAATTTGAACTCGATCGACCTTAATTCTTCTGAACTTGAACTTGACTGGAGAAAAAAATTCAAAATACTCGAGTTCGAATCAAATCGTCTTGATAATTTTGCATAACATTAATTATATATCTTTTGTTTTTTTTTGTTTATACTTATATAATATTTGTAAATAATTAAAATATTAGAGATAAAATAATAAAATTATGTGAGCTCAATTAGGCTCGCGAACCTGACTAACGTTGTATTATTGTGCTCGAATTCAAGTTTGAAAACTACTCAAATAGCGTGTGATCATTCGATTAGTGTGGTAATTGCTTGAAATTTAATAGGAATTTATGCATTTAGTTGCACTAAATTGACTAACTACACCTAAAATGAGTATGTATCTGTTTTATTATTTTTGTGAAAAATATGAATTTTTTAAGCAAAATATTTTACATTTATTTTGTGATCTTATGGAGAATCGAAGACAAAACAAAAAGAATTATGAAAAAAATATATGTATAGGGTGGAGTAAGTGTCTGTTTGACTAAACTTATTTTAAATATCTTATAAGCTTTGACAGCTTATAAGTTATTTTAATGGCTTATAAAATGTAATTTTTAAGTAGCTTATAAGTTATTAAAGTGTTTGGCTAATTAAACTTATAAGCACTTTTATAATTTAAAATAAAATATTTTTTTAAATTTAAAATTTAATGTAAAATAATTTATTTTTTTAATGAGGTGGGATGGATGGGGGTGAAGGATGGATGACAGGGGGTCTGGGGATGTCTAGGGTTGGGCATGATTAGAAAATAAGTTGGGATATTTCAAATTCCCAATTTAAAAATATATATATATATATATAAAAGTTGTAAATAATTTATTTTAAGATCTTATAATCCGTTTAACACCTTTTTTTATCAAACAAATTCACAAAGTTTATAAGTTCCTAAACAACTTATAAGCTATTTTAAGGAGGTTATAAGTTGAGCTAAACATGCTCTAAGTATATAAGTCACCTTTGGTGCATGTCGATGCTTGGAAGTTGTGATTTACTCGATGTGAGTTGATAATCTAAAGGTGACGTCTTTACCTCTGGTTGACTGAGTTACAGATAGAAATAAGAATGGTTTACCATTGTTGGGAGATGAATTTTAATAAAGATTTATGATTTTGATTAGATCCCAAAACCCCTGAGTATGACATGTTCAGAATGATCTTGATAGTTGAGTCAAGATTCAGTTTTTAGAATATTCAGGATGTTATCTGCAGAATGTATAGTCAGCAGATATAGTTCAGATAATTCTCAAGACTCAAGAGAGATCTTGAGTAATCAAGACTCACGAGAAGACTCAAAGACATCACCAAGATAAACTACAAAGATTCAGAAGACCCTGAAGACTCAGAAGACTCTGAAGACACAAAGACTGAAGACTGGGGAACTAAAGATCAAGAATATCAAGGCACAAAGAATTATCAAGACTCAAGAAGGTATCAATGCTCAAGATGAACCCAATGTTCCGAGGCAATCAATATATCTATCTCAAGGATGCAATATCGAGAAGATCGCGATTCCTTAGAAAGTTAGATATCTCGCCAAGACATTCAAATGCGCATAAAAGGAACTAAGTCGGTGTTGTTAAGGTTATATCAAACTCGAGTTTGTAACCAAAAAGAGCCGCTTGAAGGTGTCTACCTTTAACTAGAGACAAAAATCAAAAAGAGGAAGACAACATCGCATTCATACATCGACATCGATAGTGACAGGTCTCTGAAAAAGATGTCAGATGTACAAAAGTTCCAGACTGCAAAAGGTGAAGACCGGCTACATGAAAGGCTATTGCCTAGAAAGTGTTAGGGAGTTTCAGACCCTAAATATAGCCGTTTCACACACCACAAGAGGGAACTCACGGGTTGTCTCTCCAACGGATAGTTTTCAAGAGTGACCTTGGTGTATGCCTATAAATACTTTGACCCTCTACATTGTAAGGTGACGGAAATTTATACGCAACTTAAGAGCTCAAGCTTATTCTTGTAAAAGTTAAAAGCACTCGAAAAACTTAGAATTTTCCAAGTGATTCAATATTGAAGAGAGCTCACTATACTAAGCCTAGCCAGATAAGAATTATCCAAAGCTTAGTCGAGATATCCTAACCCTTTGCATTGTGCTTTATTGTAAAGGATATCTCATCCTAGTTGGAAACCAACCAAGAAACCCCAAACCCTTGTGAAGGTAGTTGGAGTGTGTTTGTTGGTGAGAAGTGTTGTAAAGAGTTAGTAAACTACACGGAGTAGTCAGAAAACTCTAGAGGAGAAGTTAGTAAGCTACAGGGGTAGTCTGAAAGCTTGTGTGTGATTGAGTAAGTAAACTACGGAGGTAGTCAGAAAGCTCAAGGTCGGGTTGAGTAAGTAAACTACGTGGAGTAGTTTGAAAACTCAGGGCCGAGTTGAGTAAATAAACTACGAGGTAGTCAGAAAGCTCATAAGTTGATAGTGAATTTCTCTGAAGAGTCGGGAAGAGTGGACGTAGGAGCTTGAGTCTCTGAACCACTATAATTGTTGTGTTCTTTATTGCTTTCCTTATATGTGCTTATTTGTTGCATTGACTTGATTTTGAAAGCATACTTTTCACTGATATTCAGTTGGAATCAATCCACTGAAGTTGCATAAGTGAATCACAGCCTAATCACTATTTCATAAAGGGAAGGTTTTCAGCAAAGCTTAAAACGAGTATAAACTAAGGGCCAACCATTCCGCACAACTGAGTAGCTAGAACAGATAGTTACCAAACTGAACATACTCTTCTGAGGGTTCAGTAAGTTAGTTATCTGATCCAAGCAACGCAGGATCTCTGACACTCGGACTCAGTTGGGATTATCTGAGGTTTCTGAAAGCAGCTCAGGATCACTGTCTCAGTAGACTTTGACTCAGAGCGATCTGTGCTTCTCAGAACCTAATCTTCAGGATTATCTGACCCAAGCTGACCTCAGTAAGAAAAAGTTTTAAAAACACTGAACACGTGTATTCCTCCCCATACACGTGTAAGACTCGTTTGCACCGGGACCAATAACCATTTATTAGTATTGATTTACATGTATGCAAGGAAATATTTGTGCATTTGGTTTACATGTGAAGTTTAATTTCGAAGGTATTTAATACTCAATGGTATACATATAATTTTTTATAACCACTTTAAAATTCTGGCCATCAATATTAGTGTTGGGAGATGAATTTAATAAAGAGATTTTGATTAGATCCCAAAACCCCTGAGTATGACATGTTCAGGATAATCTTGATAGACTGAGTCAGGATTCAGTATAGAGTGTTCAGGAAGATATCTGCACCATGTATAGTCAGCAAATATAGACCAGGTTAGATTCTGAAGACTCAGTAAGTTTCTGAAGAAATTGAAGACTCAATAAGTTTCTGAAGAAACTGAAGACTCAATAAGTTACTGAAGAAACTGAAGACTCAGTAAGTAACTGAAGACTCAGTAAGTATCTGAAGAAACTGAAGACTCAGTAAGTAACTGAAGTCTCAGTAAGCTACTGAAGAAACTGAAGACTCGGGATAGAATGTTAATTTATCAGTCATATAGTCCAATCCCCATCGGCTACATGGACTCGGATTTCCAATCAGACATAGACTCCAGAAAATCTACCTCCGGTAGTGTGTTTTGTATGGGGGGAGGAGCCGTGACATGGAGAAGCGTCAAGCAGAAATGCGACGCAGATTCTACCATGGAAGTCGAATATGTAGCTGCTTGCGAGGCAGCGAAAGAAGCGGTTTGGCTCAAGAACTTCCTAGTGGACTTGAATGTAGTTCCGAATTTGCCCAGCAGAATCACTGTTTATTGTGACAATGCCGGAGCAGTTGCAAATTCAAGGGAACCAAGAGCCCACAAAGCCAGCAAACACATTGAAAGGAAATACCATCTTATACGAGATATCGTTAAGAGAGGAGATATAGATGTGGCAAAGATAGCGTCTGAAGACAACCTAGCAGATCCATTCACAAAGGGTCTGCCTCTGAATACATTCGAGAGACATGTGGAAGGAATGGGTGTCAAGACCGTTGCCAATCTGCTTTGAGTATAAGTGGGAGAAATTATTAGGTTCGTGTAGGTGACATTAGATGTCACGAATTAGGAACTACACGAGACATGTTGTAGTATACTTAAAAGCAGACTTTGAGTATAAGTGGGAGATTGTTGGGATTATACTAGAAAGTATGCTTTTACTTTGTATAATCAAAACTGAATTTCGGACTCATTTACTGAAATAAATTATTTATCACTAATGCTTTAAATATCATTGAATGTTACATATATTTACTGCATAACTGTTCAATAAATAGTACGTGTTACATTGTAGTTAATTTAGTGATACCAGATCACGGAAGATTAAATTAACAGTCCCTTGTAATTAAAGTACACCATTCACGACCTAGATGGAAATGAACAATCCATCGTGAAAGGTTGAAGTGTAAGGCTCGGATTGGCTTGTCTTGACCAAGAGATTACATTAGTGCATGACTGATGCACTGAATAAGACCTACAGGAGGATAAATTCTTCAGAACTGAACAAGGAAGAATTAGACCTCAGTGGTTAGTTATTTCTTAATCTTCGTTCCTTAAATAGGATCACGTGTGGTTGGTAATTATTGCTTTGACTTATCATGGGTAGAGAATCAACGAGATTCAATACTTTTTATCTTGGGCAATATTATTGGTCACATGTGATTGCTAAGATTTAATACGGAGAATCGTGTGCAAGTACGCTTGTTCGATTTGCCCCCTTGGGAGGTTCAGAAGCTTTATCATACCAAATCTTGCAAGTGGAATTAGTTTCCGATATGGATAATAATGTTGAACCGTTCCTTGACCAAGGACAAAAGATATTAATTAATGGAAAGCTATTTCAGTGGCTTGAATTAATTAATGGGCTAGATAATCTTAAACACGGGAAATAATAACCGGGAGCCATATTGACTGTAATATGGGTTAAGATGGATAGTGCAATATTAATTATGTAGTGGGATTAATTAATATTTATGGGCTTGAATAATATTGTGGCTCAATATTGATAATTCAAGATCCATTGGAAGGTCCAATCTTAATTCTCCTAAAGGCCCCCTAAGTAGCCCAACATATAGTCCAATAACTGAAAAAAGTGTTTAAAATAAAATAAATATTGTTGCTTATTTTTTCCATTATTTTCGAAATTTATGGATAAAAAGGGGAGAAAGATTTTCTTTTAATTTTGTTATGGAATGAAGATATGTATTCTTGGAATACAAGATTATCTCATTAAATTCAAGAAATCTCCCACTTGGTTATTCATGAAGAAAATTTCGAATGTTTTGAAATATAAAGGGGAAGAAAGATTTTCTTGATTTTCTTGAAAAAATATTATGGAAGATATGTATTTCTTGAAATACAAGAATATCTCATAAATTCAAGAAGATCCAAATCTTAGATTCTTGCCTATAATTTCAAAAATATCCCATAACAAAGAGTAGGTGGGATTTTGTGGAATATTATAATTATGGGAAAAAGAATATAGGAGATATATTCAAGATTTCTTGGAGATCAAGAAAAGATTTTTCCACATTATTTTTTGCCCAAAATTTTGACCATCTATGCTCTATAAATAGGGGATAACTCTTTCATTCCCAAGTACAATTCCATGTGCTGGAAAAATTAGTAAATCCACAAAGGTGGTGCAACATAATTTTATTTTCCTTTTGTTAATTGTTCGCAAGTATCCTACCACCGGATAGTCGAGCAAGGATTAAGGGAATACTTGGGAAGTTCTTTTGGTGAGTCTAATCAACCAAGCCATTGCCATCCCAAGAGGTACGTTCACGTAAACTCGTAGAATTCCGCATGCGTAGGATTTACGTGAATTAATTATATGCATGATTTGTTGTTGGATTATTATTTGAATTAATATAGGATTAATTCATGCTAGTAATAATTATAAAAATTAAATTTGTATTTAAATATTCACCCCGAATAGATCTGTGTAAATTGTTCCCCAACAAGTATGTCACTGAAGACACTGAAGACTCGGTATGTCACTGAAGACTCAGTATGTCACTGAAGACACTGAAGACTCAGTATGTCACTGAAGACACTGAAGACTCAGAAGACACTGAAGACTCAGAAGACACTGAAGACACTGAAGATACTGAAGACGCAGTAAGATACTGAATACTCAGTATAACCTGAATGTTCAGAAGCACTGAATAATATCTATCTGAAGACTACAAAACTGAGAAAAACGCGAATATTCAAAAAAATAGATATTGCCCCAGACATTCATATGCAGACAAAAGGAACTAAGTCTAAGTGTTGTTTAAGGTTATCTCATTCAGAGAGATTTTCCAAAAAAGAGTCGTTATGTTTGTCTACATTTACTGAAGACAAGAACCAATTAGAGGAAGACAACACTGTACTTTACTGACACTGAAAAGCGACAGGACACTGAATCATGTCAGTAGTACTATGTTCCAGACTGCAAAAATTGGTGATTGGCTACATGAATGCATATTTCCTAAAACATACAAGGGAATATTCAAACCCTAAATATAGTCGTTCATCAAACACCATAAGAGAAAACTCGTGAAGTTATCTCCTCCAACGAATATTTTTTCAAGAGTGACCTTGGTGAAGTTGCCTATAAATACTAGTGACCCTTTACATTGAGAGGTTACGGGAAATTTCAAAGCAACTCAAGAGCTCATTCGTATTATTGCAAATTTAAGCACTAGAAAACCCAAGAATTTTCCAAGTGTTTCACATTGGAGAGATCTCATTCACTAAGCCTAGATTGATAAGAAATATCCAAAGCTTAGTAGAGATATCCTAGCCTTTGCATTGTTCTTATTGTAAAGGATATCTCATCCTAGTTGGAAACCAACCCAAAACCCAAACCCTTTCTAAGGTAGTTTGTGTGTGTTTTGTTGGTAAGTTGGAGTTGTAAAGAGTTAGTAAGCTGCAGTGAGTTAGCCAGAAAACTCTAGAGAAGAAGTTAGTAAGCTACTTGTGGTAGTCTGAACACTTGTATGTGTTGAGTTAGTAAGCTGCAGTGAGTCAGCCAGAAAACTCAAGGTAGAAAAGTGAGTAAGCTACAGTGAGTTAGCCAGAAAGCTTTAGGAAGTGGTTAAGGAATTTCTCTGAAGATCAGAGAGAGTGGACGTAGGAGCTTGAGTCTCTGAACCACTATAAATGATGTGTTGTTTTGCTTTATGTACTGCATTATTATATGTTGCATGTTTTTTTCACTGAAAGCATAGTTCACTGATATTCAGTTGGAACCAATCCACTGAACTTGCATCAAACTGATCACAGCCTTAATCACTATTTTTTTAAAAGGAAGATTTTTAGCAAAGCTAAAACGAGTATAAACATAGGGCTAACCATTCCGCACACTTGAGTAGCTAGAACAGATAGTTACCAAACTGAACTAACTCTACTGAGGGTTCAGTAAGATAATTATCTGATCCAAGCGGCTCAGGATCTCTGATAAACTCAGGCTCAATTGGGCTAATCTAAAGCTTCTGAAAGCATCTCAGGATCATTGTCTCAGTAGACTTTGACTCAGGGCAATATGTGCTTCTCAGGGCCAAATCATCAGGATAACCTGACCCATCTGACCTCAGTGAAAGAAAAGTTTTAAAAATTACTGAACACGTGTATTCCCCCCCATACACGTGTGAGACTCGTTAGCACCGGGACCAACAAGTGGTATCAGAGCAGTGGTTCAATTTGACCACTTACTTTGGTAGCCATAGTCTATTTTGCTGAAAGACTTTGATGGTCTACTGAATAGATCTGTTTGCTGATATCTTACAAGGCTCAGTCATCATGCCTTCTAAGAAACTTCATATGTTCTCTGTTGAGAGCTATGATCTATGGAGATTAAGAATGCAGGCTCATCTGTATTCAAAACATGAAAGAATGTGGAGAGTGATTTCTGAAGGACCATTCAAATTTACTGTTGTGAATCCCAGAATCACTGATACTGAGAGGAATGATCCCAGAGATGAATTTCCAAAGTCTGATGATCAACTTACTCCTGATGAGAGAAAGTTAGTCAATTTTAACTACATTGCTAAAGATACTTTGTATAGCACTATTGATGATGGTGTTATGGGGATGATTTCTCACTGTGAAACTGCAAAAGAAATATGGGACACACTTGCTGTTATGTGTCAAGGCACAGATCATATTAAGGAAAACAAACTTTCTGTTGCTATTGGAAAGTTTGATAGCTTTGAAATGGAAGATAGTGAATCCATTGACAAACTTGAGGTCAGATTCACTGGCATCATGAATGATCTAAGTGCTCTTGGGAAAAGATACCCACAAAGAGAAGTGCCACAGAAAATTCTTAGAGGACTATCTAAGAAATGGGATATACATGTTGTGGTGATTGAAAACACCAAAAAATATTGATTCCATGCCATATCAACAAGTTTTCTCTGAACTGAAAGCTTATGAGTTTGTGATTGACAAGAAATCTAAGAAATCTGACAACAAAGATGATTCTTCATCTAGCAAGAATGTGGCTTTCAAAGCCAAAGAGAAATCCTGTAAGACTAGAGAGTCTGAGAACTCACTTGCCAAAAATCAGGATGAGCAGGAGGATAAGCTAGTACTGATGGCAAGGAGGTTTGAAAGACTCAATAGCAGATATGGGAAATATAAGAAATATTACAGGAATCACAGGTACAAGAGAGACTCAAAAGTTGAGGACAGATACACTGAGAAAAGAAAGGACCAGAAAGCTGAAGGATCTTCATCCAAAAAGAAGGACTCCAAGACCAAGGAGGAAAGTGATCAGGATGATGATACCAACAGATGTTACAACTGTCAGAAGAAAGGTCACTTTCAATATGATTGTCCTGAGTTGAGTGCTAAAGAAAGAAATGAAAGACAAGCCAAGAGAGACAGGAAGATCTCAAGCAAGAAAGCCATGATTGCTGAGGAAGAAGAACATTCTGAAGAAAGTTCCAGTTCCTCAGATGAGATTTTCTCAGATAGTGACAGTGATGATATCTGTCTTATGGCTGTAGAGGAGGTAAATTCTTCTATCTCTGTTGTTGCTCCTACACAAGCACATGAGTTCTCAAGTTCAACTGTAAACAGTAACTTTGACCTGATGGATTCATTTGAGAATCTTATGAAGGATTATTCTGTGTTACAAGAACTGCTCACTGAAACTCAATAGCAGAACAAGGAACTGACTGCTGAGAATCTGAAGTGGAAAGACTCTAAAAATGCTGAGATCACTTCTCAATTGATGGGAACTACTGATGAACTAGATGTTCTGAAAGTACAACTCTCAGAAAAAGAGAAGGTGATAGAGATCCTGAATGGAAAATTAGAGAAATCCACTAAAGAGATTCAGCTTATCAGAACTGAGTTCAATGACCTCTTTGAGAAGCATGAAACTCTAAAGAAATGTGAGGATAGTGCGCAGAGAAAGTTATCTCTATTGAATTCTGCATCTAAAGTGATAGATGAAATTCAGAGTTATCAAAGACCTGCAACTATAAAAGCTGGATTGGGATACATTCCAGGGGGAACCTCACAAGGTCTTCTGAATGCTGCTTCTAGTAGCACCAAGACTGTCTTTGTTAAACTAGTGGCATCTAATCTTCTTACTGAAGAACTGCCCAGAGTTTTAGAAAAACTGAAGGTTCAGGGAAGAAAGCCCAAACCTCAGGAAAAGCCTGAACCCAAGAAGAACTCTAAGGCTCATGTTCATGCTAAGGCTGGCACTCATACACAGGATACTGTCAAGGCACCTAGGGTGGTGAATGTGTATGTAGATGTTTCTGGGAGACAAATCAGCCACTCTAAAGTAATTAGAGTTGTTAGGCAGATTTGGGTTCCAAAAGGTACAGCTAACCTGGTAGGACCCTACTCCAAATGGGTACCTAAGAACTGATTTGTTTTTCAGGTAAAGGAAAAGGGCACTGAGCTGAATGAAAACAACATAGCACTGATGAGTGGAAATGAGTTGGCTCCTGCTATATGGTATCTGGATAGTGGATGTTCAAGACATATGACAGGATATAAGCAATTAATCACTGACTATGTTAAGCAAAAAGGCCCTCAGATCACATTTGGAGACAATTCCAAAGGACAAACTGAAGGATATGGAACTCTTGAAGTTCACTCTGTTCATATCCATGGTGTTTCATATGTGTCTGGTCTAAAGCATAACTTGCTTTCTATCAGTCAATTCTGTGACAAAGGATTCAGTGTTGAGTTCTCAAAGAACTTATGTTATGTGAAAGACAATACTTCACAGAAAATTCTACTGACTGGTACTAGAAAAGGAAATGTGTATCTTGCTGATTGGAGTTCAACTCCTAAAGATACATGTTTGGTTGCAAAAAGTTCCACTGATACCAGTTGGTTGTGGCACAAAAGAATGAATCACTTAAACTTCAAAACCCTGAACAAACTTGCAAGATTAGCACTTGTGAGAGGGTTACCCAATGAAGTATTTAGTAAAGAACATGTATGTGATGCTTGTCAGAAAGGAAAACAAATCAGAGCATCCTTCAAAAGCAAAGTAGATGTTTCTACTGATAGAATACTACAACTGTTACATATGGATCTCTTTGGTTCAGTAACACCTGTGCGCACTAATGGCAGAAAATACACACTTGTGGTAGTTGATGACTACTCTAGATACACATGGGTCATGTTCTTACTTAGTAAGAAAGAGACTCAGACAAAACTGCCTGAACTACTGAAAAGGCTCAGTACTGAAAAGAATCTGAGTGTGGTCAAAATCAGATCAGATAAAGGAACTGAGTTTATCAATCATATTATATCTGATTATTGTGCAGTAAATGGAATAACTCATGAAACATCAGCTGGAAGGACCCCACAACAGAATGGTGTTGCTGAAAGAAGAAATAGGACTCTGAAAGAAGCTGCAAGGACAATGATTGCTGAAGCTGATATTCCTAAGAGATTTTGGGCTGAAGCTATCAACACTGCATGCTACTCTTAGAACAGATCCATGCTGACCAAGAACCAAGGAAAAACTCCATATGAGCTGCGGAATGAAAGGAAGCCTCTTGTTTCTTTCTTTCGTGTGTTTGGTTGCAAGTGTTTCATACACAATAATGGTAAAGATCAGTTGAAAACTTTTGATAGCAAAGCTGATGAAGGGATATTCTTAGGATATTCTGAAGTCAGTAAAGCCTTCAGAGTTTACAACTGTAGGACTCTTATTGTGTAAGAAACACCTCATGTTGTTTTTGATGAATTTACTTGTGTTAAGAAGAAACAGGAACATGACTCAGGAGAACTGATCAAGAGAATCACCAAACTTAGCCTGAAAAAGAATGATAAAACATCCTCTGAACCTGAAAAGAAGAAGTCAGTCACTTTCTATGAATGGGGTGAATCAGACTCAGACAAAGAAGTTCAGGATGGAAAAACTCAGGATGGTGAGACCCATGATGGTAATTCTCCACTGAAGGAAAGCCAACACACTGAAGCTGACCAATCTGAACATTCAACAGTTCAGACTCAGGTATGTAATGCCGATGAAGATGTGGTCACAGCTGAGGCAAACTCTGAATCTATCAACCAAAGGGGAACAAATGTCTCTGACAATGTTCTAAATCGAATTTCCCCTGAGGAAGATGATTCTCTTTCTCATTTTATGTTGTTCCCTGAATATAATGAACTACCTGAACCTAGCATTTCTGATGTTGAGGATACTACTAAAGGGGGAACATCCAGGAGAAAATGGTTGGATAGTCATCCTAAAAGTCAGATTGTGGGTGATCTATTAGATGGTGTCAAAACAAGAAGGTTCCATGGAGAAAGTGCTTTGTTCTGCTGCTTCCTATCTGAAAAAGAACCTACTGAGATTGAAGAAGCTCTAGAAGATTCATTTTGGATTACTGCTATGCAAGGAGAGCTGAATCAGTTCTCAAGGAATGAAGTTTAGGAGCTAGTGGATAGACCTAAGAGGCACAATGTGATTGGAACTAAGTGGGTGTTCAAGAATATGAGAGATGAAAACAACAACATTGTGAGAAACAAGGCAAGGCTAGTTGCACAAGGTTATTCCCAAGAAGAAGGCTTGGATTATAATGAAACCTTTGCACCTGTTGCAAGACTAGAAGCCATCAGATTGCTTCTTGCATATGCTGCCCACATGAAATTCACAGTCTATCAGATGGATGTGAAAAGTGCATTTTTGAATGGTGTGCTTAAGGAAGAGGTTTATGTGGAACAACCTCCTGTTTCAGATAGAATGACCAAGTTTACAGGCTCAGGAAAGCCTTGTATGGTCTTAAGCAAGCACCCCGAGCATGGTATGATACCCATTCTCAGTTTCTTACTGACCATGATTTTATCAAAGGAACTGTTGATAGGACTTTGTTCAGGATAGAAGATGGGAAAGACATCTTACTTGTTCAGATTTATGTAGATGACATCATATTTGGATCTCCAAATCATCAGTTGTGTGAAAAGTTTTCTACCCTGATGAAAGGAAAGTTTGAGATGTCAATGATGGGGGAGATGAATTTCTTTCTTGGACTTCAGGTGAAACAAACTAAGGAAGGAATTTTCATCAATCAAGCAAAATACACCAGAGATCTGATTGCAAAGTATGGTGTACAGAATTGCAATGCAGTTAGAATTCCTATGAATACTAACTACAAGATGGATCCTGATCCTGAAGGCAAATCAGTAAATCACACTGATTATAGAGGGATCATTGGATCACTGCTTTATCTCACAGCAAGTAGGCCTGATATAACATTTGTTGTTGGGATATGTACAAGATACCAAGCTAATTCTAAGGCTAGTCACATGGAGGCTCCCAAAAAGATTCTGAAATATCTTAAAGGCACTGTGAATAGAGGATTATGGTATCCAGCTGATGATAACCTTGAATTAACTGGTTATTCAGATGCTGGTTATGGAGGATGTAGAATTGACAGGAAGTCTACCATAGGAACTTGTCAATTTCTTGAAAGTAAACTGATATCATGGTTTTCAAAGAAACAAACCTCAGTAGCAACCAGTACTACTGAAGCTGAATACATGGCTGCAGGAAGCTGTTGTGCACAGATTCTTTGGCTCAGACAACAATTGAGGGATTATAAGATTATAGCCAATGAAGTACATATATTTTGTGATAATAATAGTGCAATTGCTATTACACAAAATCCGGTATTGCACACCAGATGTAAGCATGTTGATATCAGACATCACTTCATCAGAGATCATGTTGAGAAGAAAGACATCATAATGGAGAAAATTTATACTGATAAACAGAGAGCTGATATCTTGACTAAACCTTTGGTTTGAATCAAGATTTCAGAACTATCGGTGAATTAGGTATGTTGGATCCAAGTGAATAAAGCAAATCTGAAAAATTGAAGGTTTTCAGATGCATGAAGTTTTCTCAGGTTTTTACTGAGAAACTCAGGATAAAATTGAAAGTACTGAACACTAAGTCTTGGGAAACTCAGATATTTTGTAGCTCAAGATTTCGATTATAATCGACCTCGATCAATACTCAAGATTATCTCGACCTCGTTCAAAGACTTCAAGATTATATCTTGACCTCGTTCAAGATTTCTCGATTATTATCTTAACCTCGCTCAAGACTTCGATTTATAATCGACATTTTATCAAGGTCAAAACTCAGTAAGACTGATGGAGAAAATTAGTCTGAAGAAGTATTAACTCATGCAACACATTTATTGTCTAACTGAATCTCAGTAATCATTGGCAATAAATAACAAAACACCTGAAGGAATATTTGGGCGGGACCTTTGAAATACACGAAGAAAGTCAATGGTCTGCAGGAACAGTAATTAAATGCACTGTTCATTAATCACCAATAAGGATAAATTGGCGGCTTAATATTTGTAAAATCATCCTTTCATATACCCGATTTAGTCGGTGTTTAATCTCGACCGTCGATTTCTTCATCTATACGATTTTCCATAAATTAAAATCCTATTTATCTATTGAAGAATTCCTTCAAAGCCCGATTCCAAAATAGCCTTCATCTTCAAAACACTCTGCGTAAAAAACTCTCGATTGCCCAAAAATTTCTCATCTTTCTCAAAATCCTTTACTAAAAAATTCTCCAAAAATGACGTTTTCAGTATACGACAAGCTCGCTATTTCTAACAAACCTTGGTATGAATATGTTGTATCTCTCGAAAGCTCATCAAACGCAACTCACGAAGAGGAAGCGTTACATATGATTCGGTTGGCAAAGCTTACTTGCCTGGTTGCGAATCAACCAGAAGCTGAATACGCAAAAGAGGTAATAGAGTTTATCTCGAATTTAAAATTAGATGATGAGGATTGTATATAATCGCAAATTACAGTCTCTCATTTAGAGCATAGTTCAAAATATGTGGATTTTGTTAGGAAATTGTATATCATTCCTAAGAATCTTAATGCCATATGCGAATTAAGCGATAGAGGTGAAGACCCTACATTATATATGATGGGTAGGGAGCAAGAATATCTGGATAGAATTGCAGAGCATCCAGTTAAGTTCGAAGCAACTCTGAATAAAAGGCATTTGAAGCCTAAATATCGAGTATTACTGGACATTGTAAGTAAATGCATAATGAGTCGGTCTGGCAGCTTTGAACAGATAAGCACGACTAAGTTGAGGTTAATGGCGGCAATTGAAGATTCACCCACCACTGCATTAAACTGGTTACACTATTTTATCAAAGTGGTGAGTGATCAAGCTAAGCAAGTTCAGAAGGTGAATGGGTCAGTTGTTGTCAAAGGAAAGATCCTTCATACAACCAAGATTGCATTCATCTTGGAAATGTGCAGAGAAGAGGAGGACATTTTTGCCAATTCCTCATCCTTTCCAAAGTCAAAAATCCTGTTCAAGCCACCAACAACAAAGAAGACTTTGAAAGGAAAGAAAGAGAAAAGTTCTAAGTCTCAGGAGGAGACCGTTGAAGAAGGAGTTGTTGAAGCCCAAAGCCAGGGGGAAAGCCCTGATGGAAGTGAAAAGAGAAAAAGGAGAAACTCTTAAGAAGAAAACACTGGCCCCTCAGAAACGCAGAAAACTTCAAACTATTACTGAGGAGGAGGTCAGTGACACTGAAGAAGTTCAACCTGAAGGCTAGCAAGGGCTGAAATCTCCACTGCAGGTTCTGGCTCAGGTTGTGACAATTGCACAGGAAGAAACTGAGGAACAGGTTTTCTCTGAGGTACTCGGAACTTCTCTGAGCTCAGATAAAATTTCTCAAGAAATATTCAAGGGACCTCATGTTCCTACTGAAGAGATACCTGTTCAGACCTCAGATCAGTCTGAACCTCAGGAACTGCTGAATTTGGATGAACTCCTGAGTGAACCATTTCTCGATCCCTCAGCACCTGAACTCATTCAATCTGATCCTACTGAACCTGAGAGCCCAAAGATGAAGAAGGGAGAGGCAAAAGAAATTGAATGGCGCAGCAAGGGGGAAAGGTTCATCCTGGACAGATACCCTGAGCTGAGCGCATATCCTGACCTTCAGGATCTTTTCTTCAGACTCAGAACGACAGTCTATATCCTGAATCAGACTCTTCCAGAGATGCTGAACATTGCCTCCTTCAGAGGCGAGGATTGGTGGAATGTTGAGACTGTTGTTCTGACAGAGTTCTCTGGATTCAGGAAGACAAAGCTCAGGATGAAAAATGTTGATTTTGATGAGCTAGTCAAGAAGAAGGTGGCTGAGAGAAGGGAAGCTGATATTGATGCATCCAGCTCTAAGAATCCAGAAGGAGATGAGGATCAAGATAGAGAGGGTGATAAGCAAGAGGATCCTGAAAATCAATCTCAGATGGCGAAGGAAACTGATGCTGGACAGACTGATATCTCACATCCTCAGACTGAAGTTAGCACTCTTCAGGTATCTTTTGGTACTATTAAACATTATGCCAAAGCTACTGAAGTTCCTATCTTTAAATCTGTTATGTCTGATATGCAGACTGTGGCTCAGGTGGAGCACCAGGCTCAGGTGGACAAAGTTGTACTCACTACAGAGATTGATCTAAGTCCTATCTTGGAGAAATTGGAGAAGGTGGTGAAAATGGTGGAGAAAATGACTCAAATTGAAGAAACCTTAGCAAGCCAATCTCAGAAGCTGGAAACTCTGAGTTCATCTTCAGACATGCTGCAACTTCAAACATCTCTTGCTGATAAAATGACTACTCTGAAGGGAAAGGTTGATGTAGTCAAAACTGAGCTCAATATAGAGATGAAGCAGATGTATCAGGAAAGAACAGCCTATCTAGAAGCAAAGCTGGTTGAGAAGAATGATCTGATGATCAAGACAGTTGTTGAGGAAATGGGCTCTATGCTCATGACCAAGATGACAGAGATGATGCAAAATGTCTTCTCAAACCAGTTTGCACCTCTTTCTGAAGAGTTCTCAATGGCTAAGAATCACATGAGAAGACTAGAAGATGAGCATGATCAGTTAGCAGGGGAAGTGCGAAGTATAAGCAAAGAGCAATATCATATGGATACTGCACTCTCTCAACTTCTTCCAAGGTATGGTGCCAAAAAGGGGGAAAGGCCTAGTGGCAAACTTAGTGAGTTGTTGGCACAAACCTTGAAGAGAAAGGCTCAGAATGAAGCTGAAGAAAAAATAATTGTTGATGTCTTAAAAGAAGTTGAAGCCACTGAGAAGCTCAAGTTCAAAGTAGTTGAAGAGCCTATCTACACTCAAACTTCTGAGCAAACTATTCAGGAAGTAATTTCTGAGAAACTGAGTGGTAGAAGGATGGTTGAAACAAGCCAAGCCGGTGAAGAGCAAGTCAAACCTGGAAAGAGAAAGGCTGTGGCATTTGTAGAACAGGAGAAGAAGAAAAGAGCTAAAGCTTCTAAGTCTACTCAGAGGAAATTGATTATAGATTTTGAAGAATCTGAGAAAGAAGCTGAAAAAGAAGTCTTCAATACTAAGAAAGCTCTGAAAACCCTTCAAGTTGAAAAAGAGAAGAAGACTGCTGCTTCTGTATCAGGTGTTCCTGTTATCAGGAAAAAGAAAGAAGAAGAGCAGAAAAGAAGAAGTGGTTTCAAGAAGTTCTTGAGCAAAAGGAGGGGTACAGAGAAAGCTCAGAAATGGCCGCACATTTACAAATGGATGCCTATTCAGTTCAATGATGCGTGGGAGGAGATCAATAGAACCTTCTGGTTCTACTATGAGATTCTGAGAGAATGGAGGGGGAGCAGCTCAGATATGAATGAAGCCTTCATTGAGTACTTACTAACATTCTATCCTAAGTACCTGCAAAGTTGGATCAACTTGGCAGATGAAGGATGTTGGGAAATAAATTTAATAAAAAGGATTTTGATTAGATCCCAAAACCCCTGAGTATGACATGTTCAGGATAATCTTGATAGATGAGTCAGGATTCAGTTTTAGAGTGTTCAGGATATTATCTGCACCATGTATAATCGGCAGATATAGAACAGGTTAGTTTCTGAAGACTCAGTAAGAAACTGAGATACTGAAAACTCAGTAGGATACTGAGAACTGAAAGCCTCAGAGAAACTGAAAGCCTCAGAGAACCTGAAGACTCAGAGAACCTGAAGACTCAGAGAAATACTGAAGGCACAGTAATTACTGAAGAACTCAGTAATGTACTGAATGCTCAGTATATCCTGAATGTTCCGAGGCACTGAAGCTGAGGAATATAGCCGTTGGAATCCAGCTGACGTGGACCAACGAGAGGAAGACAACCAGCCTGAAAAAGCTGCAGAACCTACAAAGAATAATATGGATTTGAATGTGATTCTCTCCAACGGTAACATTCAAATCCACACTATAAATACAAGTTCTTCCTTCATTATCAGGTGTGGAGTGTGGAAGTGTGGATGCATGGAGATTATGCACAAAATGCTACAGAGCCAAAGAGAGTTAAGCATTCCCACCCTAGAACACAAGTCTGTAGATATACAAATATATTCAAAGAGTGTTCTAGAACCCAACCTAAGCAACTCACGATGTATCATAAGCTTAGAGAGATTTTCCTAACCTTAGCATTGAGGCTAAACCATTGTAAGGGAAAATCTCACCATAGTTGGAGACAACACCAAACCCAAACCCAGTGGTGAAGTGAGGTAGTTGTTAGGCAAACCCGAGTGAGGGTGATAAGTCCCGAAGGAGTGTGAACTCGTTAAACATCTAAGAGTATGAGTTAGTAAACTACAGAGGTAGTCAGAAAGCTCAGGGTCGGGTTGAGTAAGTAAACTACGTGGAGTAGTCAGAAAGCTCAGGGCCGAGTTGAGTAAGTAAACTACGAGGTAGTCAGAAAGCTCAGAAGTTGATAAGGAATTTCCCTAGAGAGGGAGAGTGGATGTAGGACTGGTTGTCCGAACCACTATATATTGCTGTGTTGTTTACTGCTTTATGTTTATACTTGTCATATGCATCTAGTTATAAGCAAAACACAACACATGAGCTCCAAAGTTTAAAAATTGAAACACTCTGCCCTCACCCCTGTTTTATATGCACCGAAGTCAAACGTTTTGCTTCCGTGACGCAAAAAATAGGTTTTCCCAATCGACCAACAAGTGGTATCAGAGCAAGTGCTCAAAAGATTACTTCTTCAATGTAATCGCTTTGAAAGCGATCTATTTTTTTTTTAAAACTCAACTCGATCCGATACCAACAATTGGTATCAGAGCAAACAGAAAGTTTTACACAACAATGGAATAATAGAACTTTTCATTGATAAAGACCCGAAGGTCAGGTTACATTACAAGTTACAAATGCAAGAGAACCTGGAGGTCAATACATAACTCTAAACCCTAAACCCTCAAGCCATAACCCTAAACCTTCATCCAAACCCAAACCCGATCTACAGGGTGGTGATTAAGAGGAGGAGTGAGAGAGATTTTAAGATCTCATGCTCTCATTTTCCCCACTTAACAAAGTGAGGAGGCTTGAAAGGTAATCCTATGCCGCAAACTGATGGACTCTCCAATGGAGTGAGAGCGGCTTTGATAGGATTTTTAAGCTAGGAGCCCTAAGAAAGAGTCAGTGGGCTCTCCAGCTGTTAAATGGTGAGTTTGATATAGGAAGATCACCGTTGTTCGATCAAGTTCGTGATATCAAACTCACGTTCATTTTCGGATCGAGTCTCCGCTAATCTTTGTTACGCCATCCGAAAGACACAAAAGTTGCATACGATTAGGAGAAGTGTCTTCTCGATTCATGCACAAAGAGATCCGCCACCCTGATGGTAGAGAAGCTTAGCAACGATTGTATGAGAAATCTTTGATGACGACGAGAACCGCAAAAAGGGACACACAGGGTTGATTTGAGAAGATGAAATCATGGAAAAGGGGGTAAAGATGTTTGCCGGAAGTCTCACCGGAAACAAGGGTTCACCAGGATACATGATTCTACAAAGAAGATAAGTATGGTGAATGAGTTATGTTGTGTAAAATATTGGTCCAATTTATAGAGGCCAAGCAAGGGTGCAGATGCAAATTTGAGTTCTCAAAGCCTATTTAGAAAAATTTGCATCACAAGGACAGCGTGTAGAAATCACGCGACCGATAATTGGAAAAATTCTGATTGACATATCGAGAGTGTCGGGCGACATCTACACATGTCAAATCGCACCCAACTTAGGGAATAGAAGGCTACTATTCTAGACTAAGTTTTGGCAAAGAACACTTTCCAAGAATTGGCTTAACTGGAGAGAATCGATTAGGTCAACAAAATTTGATTACATACAAAGCTGATCAAATGAAGAAAATCAGCTGAGCTTGAAAACTTCACCAAATCAGATATATCGGTCTATATCAGTTGAAAGGGGGGACTTCAACTTGAGGGGGAACTCACAGAATCAAAAGTAAATGATCAAGATCAAGACATGGCTGCAGACAAGATTGATCGAGATCAAATGAGTTAGTTGAGTTCAACCCGATGAAATCAGGCAAAATCGAAGTGAAGAAAAGCTAAAGCCAGCAAATCAGAAGAGAAGGTTGCAAATTAGAAGATGAGCAAAAGAGACTGATCAAGATCAGACGTGATCGAGATCAGATATGATAATAAGCAGATGAAGACTGATCGAGATCAGACGTGATCGAGATCAGATATGATAAACCCGATATGCTAACCCCGATATAATGACTGATGCTATGTTGATCTAAAGATGTGTTGATCTCGATTAGTCGAGCTAATCGGATCGAAAAGAAGAAGAAATCGATAAACTTGGGTAAAGTGATCCGAGACTCGATAAGTAAAGTAAATGGCGAGACTCAAGATAGGTCAAAGACACGAGGGTCAAGATGTCTCAAGTCGGGAAGAAACTGAACTCGGTCGGATGAGTGTCGATATACTGATCGACAAGGTCCATTGAAGAAGAATGAGGAGCCGAAAAAGATGTAAGATCAAGACCAAAACTCAAGACTTGTAACTCTTTATTTTTTTTTTTTTCTTTATTTCTTTGATAAGTTCATTGTAATCTGTAACTGATAACATACAATCAATGAAACTTTTATCTTTATGCTCAAAGATAATACCTCATTATCTTTTTTACATGTCTTTTATGTTGATATGCCTGATTGAATGTCTCTGATCTGATTGTATGCTCATATAAAAACTATATGATGCTATGGGAGAAATTGCTTAAGTATTTAGTAATGATCTATTTAGGAAAGATTCATTACTGAAGAAATCTGTTGAATGATTTAAATTGATTAGAGATTTACCATTCTTGTAATAGGAAAAACTGAAACCTGAGTATAGGTTATATGTTTGTAACAAGATAGGTTTTGGCATCATCAAAAAGGGGGAAATAAGGAAATACTCAGATAGTTGCCCCTGGTCCATATACTTACCCAGCTCCAAGACTTGAGAATGGCTATGTGAATGAGACAGTCATTTCTCAGGAGATTGCTCAATATGTCATCCAGCTAGGCCTAACAGGAAACAACCCTGATATCATCAAAGCAAGGGATGAATTGAAGAAAAGATACTATGGGATGTTCAACCTGGAAGTGCCAGAGGATGAAGTTGAAGAAGACTGAAGATTTTGTACTTCTGTTTTTTATTTTCATTGTAATCTGTAACTCTGATCTTACATCAATTAAAATTTTATCTTTATGCTCAAAAATAATATCTCATTATCTTTTTACATGTCTTTTATGTTTGATATGCCTTATGTTTTGAAATTGTTGGGAGAATTGCCATTTTGGTTTGTAATAGAAAAACTGAAACCTGAGTATAAGTTAGGTTTTTGTAACAAGATGGTTTTGGCATCATCAAAAAGGGGGAAATTATTGGGAGATGAATTTAATAAAGAGATTTTGATTAGATCCCAAAACCCCTGAGTATGACATGTTCAGGATAATCTTGATAGACTGAGTCAGGATTCAGTATAGAGTGTTCAGGAAGTTATCTGCACCATGTATAGTCGTGACAGATATAGATCAAAGTTAGATTTTGAAGATTCTCAAGACTCGAGAAAGTTTAAGAAACCAAGACTCGATAAGTTTACAAGATTCTTAAGACTCGATGAAGTTTAAGAAAAATCAAGACTCGATAAGTTTATGAAGAAACTGAAGACTTAGTAAGTTTCTGAAGAAACTGAAGACTCAGTAAGTTGCTGAAGAAACTGAAGACTCACATGGATGAGCACGATCAGTTGGCAGGGGAAGTGCGAAGTATAAGCAAAGAGCAATATCATATGGATACTGCACTTTCTCAACTTCTTCCAAGGTATGGTGCCAAAAAGGGGGAAAGACCTGGTGGTAAACTAAGTGAATTGTTGGCACAAACCTTGAAGAGAAAGGCTCAGAAAGAAGCTGAAGAAAAGATAATTGTTGATGCCTTAAAAGAAGTTGAAGCCACTGAGAAGCTCAAGTTCAAAGAAGCTGAAGAACCTATCTACACTCAAACTTCTGAGCAAACTATTCAGGAAGTAATTTCTGAGAAACTGAGTGGTAGAAGGATGATTGAGACAAGCCAAGCCGGTGAAGATCAAGTCAGACCTTGAAAGGGAAAGGCTGTGGCATTTGTAGAGCAAGAGAAGAAGAAAAGAGCTAAAACTTCTAAATCTACTCAGAGGAAATTGATAATAGATTTTGAAGAATCTGAGGAAGAAGCTGAAAAAGAAGTCTTCAATACTAAGAAAGCTCTGAAAACCCTTCAAGTTGAAAAAGAGAAGAAGACTGTTGCTTCTGTATCAGGTGTTCTGTGATCAGGAAAAAGAAGATTCAAGATTCTGTACTTCTGTCTTTGTTTTTTATTTTCATTGTAATCTGTAACTCTGATCTTACATCAATGAAAATTTATCTTTATGCTCAAAGATTATATCTCATTATCTTTTTACATGTCTTTTATGTTTGATATGCCTTATGTTTTTGAAATTGTTGGAAGAATTGCCATTTTGGAATGTAATAGACAAAACTGAAACCTGAGTATAGGTTAGGTTTTTGTAACAAGATGGTTTTGGCATCATCAAAAAGGGGGAAATTGTTGGGAGATGAATTTAATAAAAAAGTTTTGATTAGATCCCAAAACCCCTGAGTATGACATGTTCAAGATAATCTTGATAGACTGAGTCAGGATTCAGTATAGAGTGTTTAAGAAGATATCTGCACCATGTATAATCAGCATATATAGATCGTTAGATTCAAGACTCAAAGAGCCAAGAAATCAAGACTCAAAAAGTTTCAAGAAATCAAGACTCAAAGAAGTTATCAAGAAATCAAGACTCAAGAAGTATCTCAAGAAATCAAGACTCAAGAAGTAATCAAGTCTCAAGAATGCCATCAAGAAATCAAGACTCAAGATCTGGAGAAATCAAGACTCAAGAAGTTATCAAGAAATCAAGACTCAAAGAAGTAAATCAAGACTCAAGAAGTTGTCAAGAAATCAAGACTCAAGTAAATCAAGTCTCAAAGAAGCTTATCAAGAAATCAAGACTCAAGTAGTATTCAAGAAATCAAGACTCAAAGATGTCATCAAGACATCAAGACTCGGGGATGTCATCAAGACTTAGTATGTCATCAAGACTCAAAGATGACATCAAGACTCAAGATGTCAAACAAGACATCAAGACTCAAGAGTTCACCGAAGACATCAAGACTCAGAAAGAATCAAGACTCGTAAGACACGAAGACACGAAGATATCAAGACCAAGTAGTTACTGAAGACGCAGTAAGTATTCCCCCCCCCCATACACGTGTGAGACTCGTTAGCATCGGGACCAATAATTAGTAATATCTTAAAAATACCATAACTATATCTGTTTTATTATTTTTGTGAAAAATATGATTTTTTTTAAGCAAAATATTTTACATTTATTTTGTGATCTTATGGAGAAACGAAGACAAAAAAAAATAATTATGAAAAAAAATATATGGATAGGCCACTCAATTTATTGAAGCCCACAATTAGGCCCACGGAAATTAGAAATAAGAGAAAAAAACCTATTTCATCAAATAATTTTTTTTACAGCAACTTGGCAAATGAATGACAGGGTTGATCATTAAATTTTAAAAATAGCGTGCATAGAACTGCAATTGCATGGTAATTGATAAGATTTTATAATAAATGGACGTTTGATTGATGACTTTGAATTAAATGAATGGCAATGAAATCAAAGTGAATGCTTGGTAGGGAATGGTAACTCAACTATTACTTTGATATCCTAGAATTATGGAATGAAAGTTATGGATCTAATTCTCACCATTTTGGGAGGAATGAAAGTGGAATCTCTTTAATATTTATATAATTTTTTTAAAATTATTTTTATTTTCTAAATTATTTTATATTATTATTTATATTATTTTTAAGCATGGTTAGTATAACAATTTATAATATCAATATTTTTTTATTAAATTAATTACATTTCTATCGTAATAAATAGTTATATCTATATACAAATTAAACCTAATAATAACTAGCATATTCGTTGTCATTCCTAATTACTATCAAACTATTTTCTATCTGATTCCTTTCGACAAACAAAACACCCCCTAAATGATTGCAAAACCGCACCACAAAGTCGGTGCAATTGCAATTTTTCGTTGCAAATTGCACCACAGAGTTGCAATTATAATATAATATCTGGTGTCTTATGTTTTTAACCTTATTCTTCAACTAAGTTCATAAGGTAATAAACCTTGGGCAGGTCTCTTGTGAATCTGGGTTCACGCGAACTCTTTTTTTCGCGTGTCATTGTTATACATATGCACTATCAATGTATAAAATTTGTTTGATCAGTGATAGTATATATATATAAGTGACAGTATGTATTTATATTAGTGATAGTGCGTATTGGATATTTGAAGAGAATAAATTCACGAGAACTTGAGTTCACATAAGTTTTAGTCATAAACCTTTAGTTAATTATTAAATTTAATATATATATTGTATTAGCAAATCTACAAATACATGAACACAGTTCTAGATAAAATAAGGACCTCAATTTTTTTTTCCGTCAAAAAAAGGACCTCAATTTTTAGCCAATTCTATTTTAAAAAGTTTTATTTTTTACAATAATTTTAATTTTATTCTTTTCTAGCCAAGAAATTATTTTTTTTACCAAGTATACCCTCATTCCTCTTTTTTAAAAGACAAGTTCTTTTGTTGTTTTTTTTTTCCTTTCATTTATCATTTTCTTCTTCACTACTACATCTCTTGTCACTCTTTTTTTCTTTCAATCCCTTGATAAGAAGTGAATCATTATTTCCTTTCAAGGCTTCAACAAGGTATTATTTTTCTCATCAATTTTGTTCCATCGCTTTCTGAAATGATTTTTTTCCGTCGGCTTTCAATAATTAAATTGAATGCCAATAATATCATTTTGATTTCTCTATTACTCTATTAAATTCCGAGGAAACTCCATTATTTGTCATATTCCTCCAACTTGAGATTCACTCAGGACAAAACTAACGGGTACTCTCTCATTTAATTTTTAGGGTTTAGGATATAGGATGGTACAGACTTCAATAAAGTGTGGTACGGAAGGAAAAATTATGGTACGGGCTTCAATAAAATGTGGTACGAGGTGAATTAATAGTGGTAATGACTTAAATAAAATGTGGTTCGAGGTGAATTAATGGTGGTACAGGCTTCAATAAAGTGTGGACGGGTGAAAAAATGGTGGTACGAGCTTAAATAAAATGTGGTAGGAGATGAATTAACAGTGGTACGACCTCAATAATGTGTGGTACCGAGTAAATTAATGATGATACACCCTTAATAAAGTGTGGTAAGGGGTAAATTAACGGTAGTACGAGCTTAATAAAATGTGGTACGTGATAAATTAATGTTTGAATATGTTGTAGTATTAGAGTGTTGATCGGATGAGGGAGAGAGAAAATTGTTCTAATTTTTAGGAGAAAAGGGCCGCTAATATTTTTTTAAGAATGCAGCAGCTTTTTTTTTTCTATTTGATTTAATTCTTTTAGTTAATTAAATAGGGGTATAAGAGTCTAAATAATAATTCTCTTGACTAGAAAATAACAAATTAAAATTTAATGACATAAAAGAATATTTACTTTTACATTTGGTGATTTCTAACTCTACCCCTAAAATAAGGCAGTTAGAAAAAATAGAACAATTTAAGTGATTAGAATATCACTACTTATGTTATAATATATATATATATATATATATATATAATATTAGAAATCAGCCCATTGAATTTCTTCACCAAAATTATTACCTAAATTTAGAAACCATTGAATTTTTCCGCCAAAATTATTGTCAAATCGAGAAAAATCTTTGAAATAAATATTAATAAAATATATAAATAAATATTAATAAATAATAATGATTAATTAATAAAATATTATTTAGATATATATTATTAGATCTTATTATTTAAATTTAAAATATATAATCAACTAAATAATCATGATTTTTTTGTCACCGTTTTAAATCTTTAAGATAAATATTAATAAATAATTTGATAATTACTAGAATACTTATTGGATAAAGAGTAAGACTCATATGCATCGTGCACTTATAGTGTATTTTAGAACCATGCAACTTGTTATACTGAAATAAGCGACTTGTTTGCACTGAACAATACAATTATTAATATAAAAAAATAGTTGAATGATTCAGTAAAAACAAGTTGCATTTTTTATTTTAACAAATTGTATGGTTCTAAAATGAACTATGAGTACACGGTGCACCTGAACGCATACAAGATTTAGCGTTGGATAAAAGATATACATACAATATAGATTATTAATCCCGAAAAATATATAGAATATCTAATATCAAATCTTATATAATATGTTTCTTATATAATATGTATTATTTAGATTTAAAACAAAATCAGCTAAATAGTCATGATTTGTTTTTGTCACAGTTTTAAATGTTTAGGATAAATATTAATAACAATTAATAACCACTAGAATACTTATTGATAATTTGATATGCATATAGTATGGATTTATTAATCCTAAAAAATATATGAAATTATAAATACCAAATCTTATATGTTGGTCCCGGTGCAAACGAGTCTTACACTTGTATGGGGGGGAATACACGTGTTCAGTGATTTTAAAACTTTTTCTTCACTGAGGTCAGATGGGTCAGGTTGTCCTGATGATTTGGTCCTGAGAAGCACAGATCGCCCTGAGTCAAAGTCTACCTGAGACAGTGATCCTGAGCTGCTTTCAGAAGCCTCAGATAATCCCAACTGAGTCTGAGTACTTTCAGAGATACTGAGTTGCTTGAATAGCTACTCAGATGTGCGGAATGGTTGTCCCTAAGTTTATACTCGTTTTATGCTTTGTTGAAAAACCTTCCTTTTAATGGAATAGTGATTAAGGTTGTGATTCAGTTAGATGCAACTTCAGTGGATTGATTCCAACTGAATATCAGTGAAACTATGCTTTCAGTTAAAGATATGCAACAGTTAATCAATGCAGTACAGAAAGCAAATAACACAGCAAGTTATAATGGTTCAGAGACTCAAGCTCCTACGTCCACTCTCTATGACTCTTCAGAGAAATTCCTTAACCACTTCCTAAGGTTTTCTGACTACCTCTGTAGTTTACTAACCTTTCTATTTTGAGCTTTCTGACTACCTCTGTAGTTTACTTACTCAAAACACACACAAGCATTCTGACTATCCAAGATAGTTTACTCACTTCTTCTCTAGAGCTTTCTGACTACCTCTGTAGTTTACTAACTCTTTACAACTCCAACTCACCAACAATCACACTCAAACTACCTTACAAAGGGTTTGGGGTTTCTTGGTTGGTTTCCAACTAGGATGAGATATCCTTTACAATTACGTACAATGCAAAGGCTAGGATATCTCTACTAAGCTTTGGATATATCTTATCAAGCTAGGCTTAGTGAATGAGCTCTCTTCGATATAAAGCACTTGGGAAATTCTTGGGTTTTTGAGTGCTTCAACTTGCAATAATAAGTTTGAGCTCTTGAGTTGCTTACAAACTTCCCATAACCTTCAATGTAGATGGTCACAAGTATTTATAGGCATACACCAAGGTTACTCTTGAAAAACTATCCGTTGGAAGAGATAGCTCCATGAGTTTCCTCTTATGGTGTGTGATGAACGGCTATATTTAGGGTTTGACACTCCCTAGCATGTTTTAGGCAAAGTGCTTGTCATGCAACCAGTCACCACTTTTCGCGATCTGGAACCAAGATTACCATGACATGCTTGATGACTGTCGCTTTCAAATGTCGATAAAATCTGATGTTTTCTTCCTCTGACTGGTTGTTGTCTTCAGTTAATGTAGACAAACACAAAGGCTCTTTTTTGGTCAATATCTCTGAGTGATATAACCTTAACAACACTTAGTTTTAGTTCCTTTTGTCTGCATGTGAATGTCTTGGGCAATATCTATTTTTCTAAGTAATCGCATTTTTCTCGATATTGTATCCTTGATAGATATTTTTTGATGCCTCGGAACATTGAGTTATCTTGAGCATTGATTACATTCTTGAGTCTTGATAATTATTGTGCCTTCGATATCCTTTGTCTTGATCTTGATCTTACATGTCTTGAGTCTTGAGTCTTGATGTCTTCCGAGTCTTGATGTCTTCCGAGTCTTCACGGATATCTTGGTGATATCTTGAGTCTTCATTACGAGTCTTGATTTCTCGGTTCCATCTTGAGTCTTGATTTCTCGATTCCATCTTGAGTCTTGATTTCTCGATTTCTGCTTGAGTCTTGATTTCTCGATTTCACCTTTGAGTCTTGATTTCTCGATTTCATATTGAGTCTTGATTTCTCGATTTCTCCTTTGAGTCTTGATTTCTCGATTTCAAAAGCCCGGAGTCTTGATTCTCACCAAGTCTTGATTTCTCCTTTGAGTCTTGATTTCTCGATTTCATCTTTGAAACTTGAAACCGGTTTCATCTTTGAAACTTGATTTCATCTTGAAACTTCGGTTTCTTCAAACTTCTTTGAGTCTTGAAATCTTGAAATCTAACTTTGATCTATATCTGCTGACTATACATTGTGCAGATAACATCCTGAACACTCTAAAACTGAATCCTGACTCAACTATCAAGATTATCCTGAATATGTCATACTTAGGGGTTTTGGGATCTGATTAAAATTTTCTTTATTAAATTCATCTCCCAACAATTTCCCCCTTTTTGATGATGCCAAAACCATCTTGTTGCAAAACACTTAACCTATACTCAGGTTTCAGTTTTTTCTATTACAAGATTGGTATATCTCCCAACAATTTTCACAATCAATCTCAACAATTTCATAATAAATCTCCCAACAATTTCTTCAACAACAATCAGGCATATCAAAAGTAAAGACATGTAAAGTAAGATAATGAGATATTATCTTTGAGCATAAAAAGATAAAGTTTCATTGATGTATGATAGAATGTTACAGTTTACAATGAACTTATCAGAAAGTAAAGACAAAAAGATAAAGAAATTACAAGAGTCTTCAGTCTTGATTCTTTAGTCTTCTTTGCTTTTCATCTCTAGCTCTTCAGTTCTCTTCTTCCACCTCATCCGCAGGCACTTCAAGGTTAAACATTCCATAATATCTTTTCTTCAGCGCATCTCTCTCCTTGATGATATCAGGATTGTTACCTGTCAGGCCTAACTGAATGGCATATTGAGCAATCTCCTGAGAAATGGTTGTTTCATTCACCAAGCCATTCTCCAGCCTAGGAGGGGGTATGAGTATGGACCAGGGGCAGTGATCTGAACTTTTCCTTCATCCGCAAGATTGATCCAGCTTTGTAAGTACTTCGGATAGAAGGTCAGCAGATAGTCAATGAATGCCTCATTAGAATCTGAGCTCTCCCCTCTCCATTCTCTCAGCACATCGTAATAAAATCAAAAGGTTCTTTTAATCTCTTCCCACGCATCATTGAACTGGACTGGCATCCACTTGTCAATGTACAGCCACTTCTGTTCTTTGGCTGTCCCTCCCCTCTTGCTTGCGAACTTCTTGAAACCACTTCTTCGCCTTTGCTCTTCTTCCTTCTTTTTCCTTATTAAGGGAACACCTAAAACTGAAGCAGCAGTTTTCTTGGCTTGCTCGATCTGAAGTGATCTCAGAGCTCTTTTGGTATTGAAGACTTCTTTCTGCGGCTCTTCAGACTCTTCCAATTCCAATATCAGCTTCCTCTGAGTTGGCTTAGAAGCCTTAACTCTTTTTCCCTCGGGTTCAACAAATGTCACAACCTTCCTTTTGATAGGCAGTTCAGCTCCGGCTTGGCTTGTTCCAACCCTTCTTCTAGCACTCAGCTTCTCAGCAGCTACTTCTTGCATGGTTTCCTCAGAAACTTGAGTGTAGACAGGCTTCTCCACCTTCTTGAATTTAAGCTTCTCAGTGGCTTCAACTTCTTGCAAGGCTTCAGCAATGCTTTTCTTCTCAGCTTCTTTGTTTGCCTTTCTTTCCAAGGTGTGTGCCAATAATATTCTCAGATCAGCTTCGGGTCTTTCCCCCTTCTTGGCATCATACCTTGGCAGAAGTTTGGATAGTGCAGTGTCCATATGATATTGTTCCTTGCTGACACTTCGCACTTCTCCCGCCAACTGATCTTGTTCTTCTTCTAGCCTCCTCAGGTGGTTCTTTGCCACTGAGAATTCTTCAGACATCTGGGCAAACTGGTTGGAGAGAGCTTCTTTGAACATATCTGTCATCTTGGTCATGAGCATGGAGCTCATTTCCTCAACAGCATTTTTGATAAGCATATCATTCTTCTCCACCAATTTGGCCTCTAGAAATTCAGTCCTCTCCTGATACTTTTGCTTCAGCTCTGCACTTAATTTAGCTTTGACTCCATCCATTTTTCCTTCCATCTTTCCTTCCATGGCCGTCAATTTGTTAGTCAGAGTAGTCTGAAGTTGTATCATGTCTGAAGAAGAACTCAGACTTTCCATTTTTGTGGACTGGTTGGCCAATACTCCTTCAATCTGAGCTACTTTGTCCATGATTGGCCCAACCTTTCTTCCCTTTCAAAGTCTTTCTTGTTGTTGTAGGCTTGAACATGACTTTAGACTTTGGGAAAGGAGTGGAGTCGGCAAATATATCCTCCTCTTCTCGGCACATCTCCAAAATTAAAAGATATTTTAGTTGCATGGAGAATCTTGCCTTTGATCGAGATCGATTCATCCTCCTTCTTGATTAGCTTGGCCTGGTCACTCACCACTCTAATCAGATACTTCAACCAATTGAAATCTGTGGTGGGTGAATCCTCGATTGCAGCCATCAATCTAAGCTTGGGAGTGCTTATCTGCTCAAAACTCCCTGATCGACTCATTATGCACTTACTAACAATATCTAGCAAAACTCTGTATTTCGGCTTCAAATGCCGTTTATGCAATGTAGCCTCGAACTTAATAGGATGTTATGTTATCCTATCAAGGTATTCCTGCTCCCGACCCAACATATACGTCGTTGGATCCTCACCTCTATCACACAACTCAAATACATCATTCAAATTTTTAGGGATTATATACACCTCCCGTACAAAATCTACGTATTTCGAGCTATGTTCTAGATGGGAAACAGTAATCTGGGACTCGATACCATCCTCATCATCTAATTTCATATTCGAAATGAACTCTATTACCTCCTTAGAGTATTCGGCTTCCGGTTGGCTTGCGACGAGATTTGTGAGTTTTGCGATTCGGATCATATGTAGCGCCTCTTCTTCATGAGTAGCATTGGACGAACTCTCGAGCGATACTACATATTCATACCATGGCTTGTTGGAAATAGCTAGTTTATCAAAGACTGAGAAAGTCATTTTGAGAATTTTGGAAGTGTAGGTTTTGAAAATGACGAAGGTTTCTGGGCAAAAGGGGTTTTGAATTTTGCAGAGAATTTTGGGAGACAAAGGTTAATAAAATGGGCTTGAATGGCTTTTCAAATGAATATATAGATCAATTCATGGGAAATCGTATCGATTGATGAAAATGAACGGTTAAGATTGATTACCGACTAATCGGGTATGCGAAAGGACGATCTCACGAAAAATACTCTGCCATTTTAACCTTATTGGTGATTAATTGAATAGAGCAATTAATGACTGTTGACCTTCTTTGGCATTTCAAAGATCCCGCCCAAAACATTCTCTTCAGGTGTTTAGTATTTATTGCAAATGATTACTGAGATTCACTTAAGCAATAAATGAGTTGCATGAGTTATTACTTCTTCAGACTAATTTCTCTCTATAAGTCTTACTGAGTTTTGACCTTGATAAAATGTCAGTAAAATACTGAGTACTGAACGGGTTCAGTATGATACTGAGTACTGAGCAAGACCAGTATAATATTTAGTACTGACCTTCAGTATATCTGAGTTTTTCAAGACTCAAATTTTAGTACTTCTAATTTTATCCTGAGTTTCTCAGTAGAATCCAGAGAAAACTTCATGCATCTGAAAACCTTCAATTTTTCAGATTTACTCTATACACCTGGATCCAACATCCCTAATTCAACTGATAGTTCCTGAAATCTTGATTCAGCCAAAGGTTTAGTCAAGATATCAGCTCTCTGTTTATCAGTATGAATCTTCTCCATCCTGATGTCCTTCTTCTCGACATGATCTCTAATGAAGTGATGTCTGATATCCACATGCTTGCATCTGGTGTGCAATACCGGATTTTGTGAGATAGCAATAACACTATTATTATCACAAAATATTGGTACTTCATTGGCTACAATCTTATAATCCCTTAATTGCTGTCTTAGCCAAAGAATTTGTGCACAACAGCTTCCTGCAGCCATGTATTCAGCTTCAGTAGTACTGGTTGCTACTGAGGTCTGTTTCTTTGAAAACCAAGATATCAGCTTACTTCCAAGAAATTAACAAGTTCCTGTAGTGGACTTCCTGTCAATTCTACACCCTCCATAGTCAGCATTTGAATAACCAGTTAATTCAAGGTTATCATCAGCTGGATACCATAATCCTCTATTCATTGTGCCCTTAAGATACTTCAGTATCTTTTTGGCAGCCTCCATGTGACTAGTCTTGGGATTAGCTTGGTATCTTGCACATATCCCAATAGCAAATGTTATATCCGGCCTACTTGCTGTGAGATAGAGCAATGATCCAATGATCCCTCTATAATCAGTGTGACTTACTGATTTGCCTTCAGGATCAGGATCCATCTTGTAGTTAGTATTCATAGGAATTCTAACTGCATTGCAATTCTGTACACCATATTTTGCAATCAGATCTCTGGTGTACTTTGCTTGGTTGATGAAGATTCCTTCCTTTGATTGTTTCACTTGAAGTCCAAGAAAGAAATTCATCTCCCCCATCATAGACATCTCAAACTTTCCTTTCATCAGTGTAGAAAACTTTTCACACAACTAATGATTTGGAGATCCAAAAATGATGTCATCTATATATATCTGAACTAGTAAGATATCTTCCCCATCTTCTATCCTGAACAAAGTTCTATCAACAGTTCCTTTGATAAAACCATGGTCAGTAAGAAACTGAGAAAGGGTATCATACCATGCTCTGGGTGCTTGCTTAAGACCATACAAGGCTTTTCTGAGCCTGTAAACTTGGTCATTCTGTCTGAAACCAGGAGGTTGTTCCACATAAATCTCTTCCTTAAGCACACCGTTCAGAAATGCACTTTTCACATCCATCTGATAGACTGTGAATTTCATGTGGGCAGCATATGCAAGAAACAATCTGATGGCTTCTAGTCTAGCAACAGGTGCAAACGTTTCATCATAATCCAAGCCTTCTTCTTGGGAATAACCTTGTGCAACTAGCCTTGCCTTGTTTCTTACAATGTTGTTGTTCTCATCTCTTTTATTCTTGAATACCCACTTGGTTCCAATAACATTGTGCCTTTCAGGCCTATCCACTAGCTCTCATACTTCATTCCTTGAGAATTGATTCAGCTCTTCTTGCATAGCAGTAATCCAAAAAGAATCTTGTAGAGCTTCTTCAATCTCAGTAGGCTCTTTCTCTTATAGGAAGCAGCAGAATAGTGCACTTTCACCATGGAACCTTTTTGTTTTGACACCATCAGTTAGATCACCCACAATCTGACTTGTAGGATGACTATCTAACCAACTTCTTCTAAATGTTCCCCCTTCAACAATATCCTCAACATTTAAAATGTTAGGTTCAGGCAGTTCACTAAACTCAGGGAACAACAGAAAAGGAGAAAGGGAATCATCTTCCTCAGGGGAAATTCCATTCAGAACATTGTCAGAGACATTTGTTCCCCTTTGGTTGATAGATTCAGAAATTGCCTCAGTTGTGACCACATCTTCATTGGAATCACATACCTGAGTTTGAACTGGTGTCTGTTCAGATTGGTCAGCTTTGTTGTGTTGGTTTTCCTCCAGTGGAGAATTTCCATCCTGAGTCTCACCATCCTGAGTTCCATCCTGAACTTCTTTGTCTGGGTCTGAATCACTCCATTCATAGAAAGTGACTGACTTCTTCTTTTCAGGTTCAGAGGATGTTTTGTCATTCTTTTTCAGGCTTAGTCTGGTGATTCTCTTGGTCAGTTCTCCTGCATCATGTTCCTGTTTCTTCTGAACACAAGTAAATTCATCAAAAACAACATGAGGTGTTTCTTCCACAATAAGAGTCCTACAGTTGTAAACTCTGAAGGCTTTACTGACTTCAGAATATCCTAAAAATATTCCTTCATCCGCTTTGCTATCAAATATTTTCAACTGATCTTTACCATTATTGTGTATGAAACACTTGCAACCAAACACAAGAAAGAAAGAAACAAGAGGCTTCCTTTCATTCCAAAGCTCGTATGGTGTTTTGCCTTGACTCTTGGTCAGCATGGATCTGTTTTGTGAATAGCATGCAGTGTTGACAGCTTCAGCCCAAAATCTTTTAGGAATATCAGCTTCAGCTATCATTGTCCTTGCAGCTTCTTTTAGAGTCATGTTCCTTCTTTCAGCAACACCATTTTGTTGAGGGGTCCTTGCAGCTAATGTTTCATGAGTTATTCCATTTGCTGCACTATAATTAGATATTATATGGTTTATAAATTCAGTTCCTTTATCTGGTCTGATTTTGACCACACTCAGGTTCTTTTCAATACTGAGCCTTTTCAGTAGTTCAGGCAGTTTTATCTGAGTCTCTTTCTTACTGAGTAAGAATATGACCCAAGTATATCTTGAGTAGTCATCAACTACTACGAGTGTATATTTCCTGCCATTTGTGCTCACTGGTGTTACTGGACCAAAAAGATCCATATGCAACAATTGAAGTATTCTCTCAGTAGAAACATCTACTTTGCTTTTAAATGATGCTTTAACTTGTTTTCCTTTTTGGCACGCATCACAAACATGTTCTTTACTGAACACTTCATTTGGTAACCCCCTCACAAGTGCTAATCTTGCAAGTTTGTTCAGGGTTTTGAAATTCAGGTGATTCATCCTTTTGTGCCACAACCAACTGGTATCTGTGGAACTTTTTACAACCAAACATGTATCTTTAGGAGTTGAACTCCAATCAGCAAGATACACATTTCCTTTTCTAGTACCAGTTAGCAGTATTTTCTGTGAGGTATCATCTTTCACATAACATAAGTTCTTTGAGAACTCAACATTAAATCCCTTGTCACAGAATTGGCTTATTGAAAGCAAATTATGCTTCAAACCAAATACATATGAAACACCATGGATATGAACTGAATCGATTTCAAGAGTTCCATATCCTTTAGTCTGTCCTTTGGAGTTATCTCCAAATGTGATCTGAGGGCCTCTTTGCTCTACATAGTCACTTAGTATTTGCTTGAATCTTGTCATATGTCTTGAACATCCACTGTCAAGATACCATTGTTGGGGAATGAGTTGCACAGATCTATTCGGGGTGAATATTTAAATACAAATTTAATTCATTAATTATTACTAGCATGAATTAATCCTATATTAATTCAAATAATAATTGCAACAACAAATCATTCATATAAAAAGCCACGTAAAACCTACGCATGCGAAATCTACGGGTTTACGTGGAGCGCATTCTCTCGGGATAAGCAAAGGACTTCGGGTCGGACGGACTAACCAAAAGGACTTCCCAAGTATTCCCTTAGCCCTTGCTCAACTATCCGGTGGAAGGACACTCTGTTGGGATTATACTGAAAAGTATGCTTTTTACTTTGTATAATCGAAACTGAATTTCCAGACTTATTTACTGAAATAAATTGTTTATCACTGATGCTTTAAATATGATTGAATGTTATATATATTTCTTTGCATAACTTGTTCAATAATTAAATGCGTGTTACAATCAGTAGTTAATTTAGTGATACCCGATCATAGAAGATTAAATTAACGGTCCCTTGTAACTAAAAAGTACGCCATTCACGACCTAGATGGAAATGAACAACCATCGCGAAAGGTTGAGGTGTAAGGCTCTGGATTGGTTTGTCTTGACCAAGAGATTACACTAGTGCATGACCGATCTCTTGTTGAATAGGACCCTCTGAGGAGGATAAATTCTTGAGAATCGAACAAGGAAGAATTATACCTCGGTGGTTCGTTGTTTCTTAACCTTCGCCCCTTAAATAGGATCACGTGGGATTGGTAACTATTGCTTTGACTTATCATGGGTAGCGAATCGGAGAGATTCAATACTTTTTATCTTGGGCAATATTATTGGTCACATGTGATTGCTAAGATTTAATCTGAAGAATCGTGGTGCAAGTACGCTTGCTTGATTTGCCCCCTTGGGGAGTTTCATAAGTTTTATCATACCAAATCTTGCAAGTGGAATTAGTTTACGGTATGGATAATAATGTTGAACCGCTCCTCGACCAAGGACAAAAGATATTAATTAACGGAAAGCTATTTCAAAGGCTTGAATTAATTAATGGGCTAGATAATCTTAAACACGGAAATAATGACCGGAGCCATATTGACCGTAATATGGGTTAAGATGGATAGTCAATATTAATTATGTAGTGGGATTAATTAATATTTATGGGCTTGAATTATATTGTGGCTCAATATTAGATATTCAAGATCCATTAGAAGGTCCAATCTTAATTCTCCTAAAGGCCCCCTGAGTAGCCCAACATATAGTCCAAAACCTAAAAAGGTGATTAAAATAAAATAAATATTGTTGCTTTATATTTCCTAATTTTTTCGAAATTTATGGATAAAAGAGGGAGAAAGATTTTCTTTGAATTTTGTTATGGAATGAAGATATGTATTCTTGGAATACAAGATTATCTCATTAAATTCAAGAAATCTCCCACTTGGTTATTCATGAGAGAGATTACGAAATTTTTGAAAATAGAGGGCAAGAAAGATTTTCTTGATTTTCTTGAAAAGATATTATGGAAGATATGTATTTCTTGAAATACAAGAATATCTCATAAATTCAAGAAGATCCAAATCTTGGATTCTTGCACACTATATTTTTCAAAAATTATGCCATAATAGAGGAGTTGGGATTTTTGTGGAATATTTTAATTATGGGAAAAAGAATATAGGAGATATATTCAAGATTTCTTGGTGACCAAGAAAAGTCTTTTCCCACATTGAAAAATCAAACAATTTCGTTCACCCTCCCTCCTATATATAGGGGATGATTAGTTCATTCCCAAGTACAATTCCATGTGCTGGAAATATTAGCAAATCCACATAAGTGGTGCAACAAAGTTTATTTTTTCCTTTTGTTAATTGTTCGCGAGCATCCTTCCACCGGATTGTCGAGCTAGGGCTAAGGAAATACTTGGGAAGTCCTTTTGGTTAGTCCGTCCGACCAAAGCCACTGCCATCCCGAGAGGTACGTTCACGTAAACCCGTAGATTCCGCATGCGTAGGTTTTACTTGGCTTTTTTATATGCATGATATGTTGTTGCAATTATTATTTGAATTAATATAGGATTAATTCATGCTAGTAATAATTAATGAATTAAATTTGTATTTAAATATTCACCCCGAATAGATCTGTGTAACTCATTCCCCAACAATCGCATCGAGCCACCGCTTTTTAGACTCTGAATTTTTAAATTGTAATTTAATTCGTGGACATTAAATTTGAAATTGGATAGTAGAACTGTTAGATCTATTTTGCAGGTATCCAATTGTCATGGATTTTAATGTTTTATTTTGCATGCATATAAACTGTGGTTTTTTTTTTATTCGATTCGCTCTCGATTTATTTTGCCCTCGCGAGAAAATCCAATGAAAGTAGACTAGGATTTGTTTGATTTGGATCAATGTAATAGACTAGTTCAGATCTAGGTTTATTTATTTTTGTAAATAAATTGTAACCGGACGAACCGGGCAGACGAAGAATTAAAGGACGAAATCCGCAACTGTAAAGCGGGCGGCGCTGGCCACGCTACCGGCACGCTTTTGCGCAGGCGCAGGGGCGGGTGGCCGAAGCCGCTGAGGATGAAGGGTCGCGACGGGCGGTGCGCGCCCAGTCGGAACGGACGGGCGGATGCCGGATACGCGGACGCCGCCGAGGACGCTGGCGCGGAGGCGGGCGCGGGCGACGCTACGATGCACGCGGATGCGCGCTTCCCCGCCGAGAACTGCCGACTCCTGCCGAGGCGCCGAGGCACAAAGCGGGCGTGGCCCCGCCGGGCGGCGGCCAAGATCGCCGAGGCTGCCCTAGGCCAGCGGGCCGCCGGATCTTGGCGTGCATCCCGGCTTTACGCGAAAGCTACTTGGCGTGGCGGTTCGAGACGAAGTTTTTTTTTCGAGACGAACGAGTGGGAGAACTTCGAGACGTGTTTCTTCAAGATCAAGCCAAGAAAAATCAAACCATGGCAATTGGATAATTTGTGCCCAATATGTTTATTTTTCTGTTTTGCTTGATTTATTTGTGCTATCTTATGCTTTATTTAATTTGTTTAAATGTGTTTGCATGAGGGTTGCCAAATTGAAAAATCTCAACTTCAAAATTACTAAGTATGTTTTAAATAATTAATTGACAATTTTATTCCGGATAATAAAATTGAATTAATTTTGACCTCCATGATTTATTTATTTGTGAATTCTTTTGGAGAAATTCCCCCCAACGGATTCGGTCAAAAGATATGTTTCACATGAATGAATTCCAAACGGATGATTGTGGGTTATTACTAGTGGCGACAATGACCCTCCCAACGAGGCTCGATCAAAGCGAAATAGTAATCCTGTATTTAATCATGGTTATTACTTAGGTATAAAATTGATATTCATATACTTCTCCGAAGTCCCTGTCAATTTTATATTGGTCAAGTGGGAGCCAACTATTAATTTGGATATTAAGGGTTTGTAACTGTTCTTGTTTGTAACCCGCTTGAATGTGTTTAAATAATGACCCACCCAACGTGGCTTATTTAAACTGTTTTGAGATGTTGGCTGATGCATGTTCATATTTTTTTTGAGATTTTAAATATGATGAATGTGATCGAACCTTGTGATATACTTGTGCTATTGCATATAGTTGTTTATTTCAGTTCAACATGTCGTTACCTTTTAATCCACTGTTATTATACTTAATGTCAATACAATATGTATGGAAACTATATTGATTGGAAAATTATAATTGTCATAACTGCACAAAAGCACAAGTGGATTTTGACACACAAAAATCAGATGAGCCAACTGACGAGTCAAAACATGCGGGACTCATCAGATCACCTTGCGAGAGATGTTGTCGCTGAAAATGGTGGAGGAAAAACCCGTAATGGATTACGTCCTCAAAATAGATGGCCCATCTGAACAAACTTGAGATTCTGAGTGCAGATTATGATCTGGAGACTCAGATGAATTTGGTACTTCATTCTCTGCCCAGAAAGGTTTTTGAGCATTTTGGCCTCGCTAGCTAATTTGTTGTAAACTTTTGGACTCGGCAGAAATGATGATAAGGCACCAAACTCAAGCTTTGACGGCAAGTGGTCCGTCTTCATCTTCTAGGCCAAGGGTAGGCAAGATAAAGAAGAGGACCAAAGGCCATAAGCAATAAAACTCAACTGTTGCCAAGGGCAATGGTAAGATGAGGAATGCTTGTTGAGTCAAGGAAAATCCAAAGAGGAAGTGCTTAAGCTGTGGTAAGAGAGGACAATGGAGGTTTTGCCTGTTCCAACCAAAAAAAAAAGGACGGAAAGAAAGGTAATTCTCATACACTAGTTGTTGAAACTTGTTTAGGGGCGTATACTTCTCATTCGTGGGTGGTTGATACGAGATCCACTAATCATGTTGGCTTCACGGGTTCTAAATGATCCGGCAACGTAGTGGGAGTGAGATCCTCATCACACTGGGTAACGTTACGAAAGTAGAAGACATTGCAATGCTACGTAAGTGGCAGATATTGCAATGCTACGGTAGTAACGATTATTGCAATACTACGCAAGTAGCAGACATTGCAATGCTACATGAGTAGCAGTTAAAGCAGTGGGAGAAGTGCACCTATCTTTTGAAGATAAAGTTTTTTGAGATTATCTTTGTGTTCCCAGTTTTAGAAAGAATTCACTTTCAGTTTCTAAAATTCGATTAAAGGACAACTAAGTTTCTTCTAATAAGAATGACATCATTTTTGAAATGATGAGTGTATCTGTTACGGGACATTGATGGAAAATCTCTATACAATTAACTGTGCACACCACTCACGAAATGTATCCTATAACACATCAATTGTTTCCGAGAAAAGAAAACGTTCATCAGACGTGAACGAGACACTTCTTTGGCATCTAAGATTAGGTCATATAAATCCAAAGAGGATCCAAAGGTTGGTGAAAGATGGTTCACTGGAGCGTCTCCAAGTTGAATCGATTCCAACCTGCGAATCATGTTTGGAGGGTAATATGACCAAGAGGGCATTTGGAGCCAAGGGGAATAGGGCCAAAGAAGTGTTAGAGATCGTTCACACAGATGTATGTAGTCCAATGTCAACCAAATCAAGAGGAGGTTATGAGTAATTTTATTGATGATTGCTCAAGGTACATTTTCCTTATGAAGCATAAATCTGAGACCTTTGAGAAATTCTAAGAATTTAAGGCTCAAGCAGAGAATCATATGGAAAAACGTATCAAGTCTCTACGATCTGATCGTGGAGGCGAATACCTCAGCGATGAGTTTTTGAACTACTTATCTGATGAAGGGATTGTATCCCAGCTCATTGCACCCGGAACCCCTCAACAAAACGGGGTTTGCAGAGCGAAGCAACAGAATTCTTTTGGAAATGGTTAGATCAATGATGAGTTATGTGGATCTTCCCAAGTCGTTCTGGGGTTATGCCTTGGAAACAACGGCTTGCATTCTAAACTTGGTGCTATCCAAATCGGTTCCCAAAACTCCCAAAGAATTGTGGACCGGGCGCAAGCCTAGTATGAGACACATGAGAACTTTGGGGTGTCCGGCCTACATGTTGGACAAGGAAGCCGGTAAGTTGGATCCTCGATCAGAATTAAGGCTGTTTGTAGGATACCCCAAGGGAACAAAAGGGTGTATGTTCTATAGTTCCGAAGATCAAAAGGTGGTTAACAGCACCCACTTTAGATTTTAGAAGAAAACTATAGAACCAAAGAAAACCCAGAAGTGAGATTACCTTAAATGAGCTTAGAGGGCAAACCTCAGTGCCGACTGTACTAGATGATATACCAAACGATACGTTTTCACAACCAGAGCCTCGTTATAGTGGGAGGGTTGTTAGACAGCCCGAGAGATTCATGGGAATAGGAGAGTCCTCGGACTTGATTCCCGGAAACAGACCCATGGACATATGATGAGGCACTCCAAGATAAGGATGCAGATTCTTGGCAAACAACAATGAAAGCCAAAGTGGGTTCTATGTTTCATAATAGAGTGTGGGAGCTAGTCGAACCACTTAATGGGGTCAAACCCATTAGATGCAAGTGGGTATATAAGAGGAAAAGGGGATCGGACGGGAAGGTTGAAACCTTTTAAAGCAAGACTAATGGCGAAAGGTTATACTCAGAAAGAAAGGGATCGATTATGAGGAAACTTTTTTGCCCGTAGCCATGCTTAAGTCCATCCGTATTCTCTTATCGATTGCTGCGCATTTTGATTTTGAAATCTGGCAAATAGATGTCAAGACAGCTTTCCTTAACGGAAGTCTTGATGAAGAGATCTATATGCAACAACCCCAAGGTTTCATTGAAACAGGCCAAGAACATCTTGTTTGTAAGCTCAAGAAGTCCATTTACGGACTCAAACAGGCATCCAGAGCTTGGAATCAATGTTTTGATCATGTTATAAAGTCTTATGGGTTTGATCAAAATGAGTTTGAAAGTTGTGTGTATAAAAAGTGTGTCGGAACTGCATTGGTATTCTTAGTACTATACGTAGATGACATTGTGATCATCGGGAACGATGTAAAGGTGTGATCAGACGTAAGGGCATGTTTTCAAAACAATTTTGATATGAAAGACTTAGGGAAAGCCGAACATATCCTTGGGATCAAGATAACTCGAGATCGCCATAAAAGGATGATCGGGTTATCGCAAGTTTAATACATAGACACTGGTTTTTGAAATAATTCAGCATGCAAGATTCCAAGAAAGGATTCGTACCTTTCAGACTTGGAATCCATTTATCCAAGAAAATATTCCCTAAGACGAAAAGGAGATAGATGACATGAAAGGTATTCCTTGTGCTTCAGCTGTTGGAAACCTTATATATGCATTGTTGTGTACGAGACCGGATATCTGCTTTGCCGTAGGCATGATAGCAAGATATCAAAGTAACCCAGGGAAAGTGCATTGGACGACAGTTAAAAACATTCTGAAGTATCTGAAAAGAACTCGGGATAGAATGTTGATTTATCAGTCAGATACTCCAATCCCCATCGGCTACACGGACTCGGATTTCCAATCAGATATAGATTAAAGAAATTATCTGCCTCAGTTAGTGTGTTTCCATTTGGGAAGTGTAGCCATCAAATGGACGAGTGTGAAGCAGAAATGCATCACTGACTCAACCATGGGACTCGGGTAAGTAGTCGCCAGAAAAGCGGTGAAAAAACCGATTGGGCTCTAGATCTTCTTAGTGGACTTGGATGGTGTTCTGAATTTGTCTAGCAATATCTGCTAGGGGCAGTTGCAAATTCAAGAGAACCAAGAGTCCACGAGTCAAACAAACACATTAAAGGAAAGACATCTTATACGAGAAATCGTTAAGAGAGGAGATATAGATGTGGCAAAGATAGCGTCTAAGGACAACCTAGCAGATCCATTCACAAAGCGTCCCGCCTCTCAATACATTCGAGAGACATGTGAGTGGAATGGGTGTCAAGACCGCTTGCCAATCTGCTTTGAGTATAAGTGGGAGAAATTATTAGGTTCGTGTAGGTGACATTAGATGTCACGGACTACTCGAGACGTGTTGTAGTATACTTAAAAAGGACTTTGAGTATAAGTGGGAGATTGTTGGGATTATCTTTGAAAAGTATGCTTTTTACTTTGTATAATCGAAACCTAATTTCGAGACTTATTTATTTGAAATAAATTGTTTATCATGATGCTTTAAATATGATTGAATGTTATATATATTTAATTGCATAACTGCTCAATAATTAAATGCGTGTTACATCAGAGTTAATTTAGTGATACCCGATCACGTAAGATTAAATTAACATCCCTTGTAACTAAAAAAGTACGCCATTCACGACCCTAGATGGAAATGAACAACCATCGCGAAAGGTTGAGGTGTAAGGCTCGAGATTGGTTTGTCTTGACCAAGAGATTACACTAGTGCATGACGATCTTATTTGAATAGGACCTCTGAGGAGGATAAATTCTTGAATCAACAAGGAAGAATTAGACCTCGATGTTCGTTGTTTCTTAACCTTCGTCCCTTAAATAGGATCACGTGGGATTGGTAACTATTGCTTTGACTTATCATGGGTAGCGAATCAGAGAGAGATTCAATACCTTTTATCTTGGGCAATATTATTGGTCACATGTGATTGCTAAGATTTAATACGAAGAATCGTGTGCAAGTACGCTTGCTTGATTTGCCCCCTTGGGAGGTTCATAAGTTTTATCATACCAAATCTTGCAAGTGGAATTAGTTTCCGGTATGGATAATAATGTTGAACCGTTCCTCGACCAAGGACAAAAGATATTAATTAACGGAAAGCTATTTAAGTGGCTTGAATTAATTAATGGGCTAGATAATCTTAAACACGGGAAATAATGACCGGGAGCCATATTGACTGTAATATGGGTTAAGATGGATAGTGCAATATTAATTAAGTAGTGGGATTAATTAATATTTATGGGCTTGAATTATATTGTGGCTCAATATTAGATATTCAAGATCCATTAGAAGGTCCAATCTTAATTCTCCTAAAGGCCCCCTGAGTAGCCCAACATATAGTCCAATAACTGAAAAGGTGATTAAAATAAAATAAATATTGTTGCTTTATATTTCCTCTAATTTTTCGAAATTTATGGATAAAAGAGGGAGAAAGATTTTCTTTGAATTTTGTTATGGAATGAAGATATGTATTCTTGGAATACAAGATTATCTCATTAAATTCAAGAAATCTCCCACTTGGTTATTCATGAGAGAGATTTCGAAATTTTTGAAAATAGAGGGCAAGAAAGATTTTCTTGATTTTCTTGAAAAGATATTATGGAAGATATGTATTTCTTTAAATACAAGAATATCTCATAAATTCAAGAAGATCCAAATCTTGGATTCTTGCACACTATATTTTTCAAAAATTATGCCATAATAGAGGAGGTGGGATTTTTGTGGAATATTTTAATTATGCGAAAAAGAATATAGGAGATATATTCAAGATTTCTTGGTGACCAAGAAAAGTCTTTTCCCACATTGAAAAATCACACAAATTTCGTTCACCCTCCCTCCTATATATAGGGGATGATTAGTTCATTCCCAAGTACAATTCCATGTGCTGGAAATATTAGCAAATCCACATAAGTGGTGCAACAAAGTTTATACGCGGAGTAGTCAGAAACTCTAGAGGAGAAGTTAGTAAGCTACAGAGGTAGTCTGAAAACTTGTTTGTGTTTGAGTAAGTAAACTACGGAGGTAGTCAGAAAGCTCAAGGTTGGGTTGAGTAAGTAAACTACGTAGAGTAGTCAGAAAGCTCAGGGCCGAGTTGAGTAAGTAAACTACGCGAGGTAGTCAGAAAGCTCAGAAGTGATTAGTGAATTTCTCTGAGGATCAGAGAGAGTGGACGTAGGAGCTTGAGTCTGTGAACCACTATAATTGCTGTGTTGTTTATTGCTTTCTTTATCTGTGCTTAACTGTTGCATTGACTCGAATTTGAAAGCATATTTTTCACTGATATTCAGTTGGAATCAATCCACTGAAGTTGCATAACTGAATCACAGCTTAATCACTATTCCATTCAGGAAGGTTTTCAGCAAAGCTTAAAACGAGTATAAACTAAGGGCCAACCATTCTGCACATCTGAGTAGCTAGAACAGATAGTTACCAAACTGAACTTACTCTTCTGAGGGTTCAGTAAGTTAGTTATCTGATCCAAGCAACTCAGGATCTCTGACACTCAGGACTCAGTTGGGATTATCTGAGGTATCTGAAAGCAGCTCAGGATCACTGTCTCAGTAGACTTTGACTCAGAGCGATCTGTGCTTCTCAGGACCTAATCTTCAGGATTATCTGACCCAAGCTGACCTCAGTAAGAAAAAGTTTTAAAAACATTAAACACGTGTATTCCCCCCCCAATACACGTGTAAGGCTCGTTTGGACCGGGACCAACAAGTGGTATCAGAGCAGTGGTTCAACTTGACCACCTGCTTTGTTGACCAAAGTTTTATTTGCTAAAAATACTTGTGGTCTATCTGAACTGATCTTATTTGCTGAATTTTTTTTTCTTTTCAAAAGATCAGATAAAAATGTCTTCAAAAAAACTTCCCATGTTCTCAGTGGAGAACTATGATTTATGGAAACTGGGAATGCAGGCTCACCTGTATTCCAAACATGAGCATATGTGGAGAGTGGTCTCTCAAGGACCATTCCAATTTACTGTGGTGAATCCCAGAGGAACAGAAAATGAGAGAATTGATCCTAGAGCAGAATTTCCTAAGTCTGATGACCAACAGACTCCTGAGGAGAGAAAGTTAGTCAATCTAGACTACATTTCAAAAGACACACTATACAGTACAATTGATGATGGTGTGATGGGAATGATCTCTCACTGTAATACTGCTAAAGAGATTTGGGATACACTAGCTGTAATGTGCCAAGGCACAGATCATATAAAAGAAAACAAACTTTCAGTGGTAATTGGAAAGTTTGATAGTTTTGAAATGGATGATGGTGAATCAATAGACAAATTGGAAGTCAGATTCACTAGCATCATGAATGATCTAAATGCACTTGGAAAGAAATATCCACAAAGAGAAGTTGCATTGAAAATTCTTAGAGGTCTTTCTAAGAAATGGGATATTCATGCAGTGGTGATTGAAAACACCAAGAACATTAATTCAATGCCATACCAACAAGTCTTCTCTGAGATGAAGGTCTATGAATTTGTAATTGATAAGAAATCCAAAAAAGGCTGACAGCAAAGATGATTCATCATCTAGTAAGAATGTGGCTTTAAAAGCCAAAGATAAAACCTGTAAAACTAGAGAGTCTGAGAACCCCCATGCCAAAAATCAGGATGAACTTGAGGAAAAGCTAGCACTGATGGCAAGGAGGTTTGAAAGACTTAGTAGTAGATTTGGAAAATACAAAACTATTACAGGAACCACAGGTACCAGAAGAAACCTGAGGACATATCAACTGAGAAGAAGAAGGACCTGAAAGCTGAGGGATCTTCATCCAGAAAGAAGGACTCCAAGTCCAAAGAAGAAAGTGATCAGGATGATGATACCAACAGATGCTATAATTGCCAAAAGAAAGGTCACTTCCAGTATGATTGTCCAGATTTGAGTGCTAAGGAGAGAAGATAAAGGCAAGCTAAAGAGACAAGAAGTTCTCTAGCAAAAAGGCCATGATTGCAGAAGAAGAACACTCTGAGGAGGGATCTAGCTCTTCAGATGAAATATTCTCAGACAGTGAAAGTGATGACATTTGTCTGATGGCCATTGAGGAGGTAAACTCTTCTTTCTCTAGTTGTTGCTCCTACACTAGCACAAGAGTTTTCAAGTTCCACTGAAAACAGTCATTTTGACCTGATGGATTCTTTTGAGAATCTGATGAAGGACTATGCTGTTTTACAAGAACTGCTAAATAGAACTCAAGAGCAGAATAAGGAACTGAAAGCTGAAAATCTAAAATGGAAAGACTCTAGCAATACTGAAATCACTTCTCAATTAATGGGAGCTACTGATGAACTGGATGTTCTGAAAGTACAACTCTCAGAGAAAGAGAAGTTGATAATGACCCTAACTGAAAAGCTAGAGAAATCCACTGAAGAGATTCAGCTAATCAGGACTAAGTTCAATGACCTCTCTGAGAAGCATGAAACTCTACAAAACTGTGAGGATAGTGCACAGAAGAAGTTAACTCTATTGAATACTGCATCTAAAGTAATAGATGAAATTCGAGTTACCGAGATCCGCCACTATAAAATCTGGATTGGGATACATTCGAGGGGAACCTCACAAGGTCATCTCAATCTTTGCATCAAGTAGCAAGAAGACAATCTTTGTAAAACAAGTGGCACTCACACTTCAAACTGAAGAAATGCCCAAGGTTGTAGACAAGGGAAAAGGACCTATGGTCTCAGTAAAACTGAATGATCAGGTTGGAAAGCCCAAACCTCAGGTGAAGGCTAGAAAACTGAGCACTTTCGATTGAAAGTTTCAGCAAGTACTTCAAAGCCTCGGGCTAAGAATGCAAACCCGAAAGGCTCCACATTTGAACCATCGAGAGAATCCTCAGATGAGAAACACTCAACAGAGACATTCTCAACTGAAGAGACCGAGTCCTCAGTATACTGAAAGACCCAGATTTCAGTATAGGCAACCTGAACCCCACTTGCCTAAGGGTAAAGGTTACCTAAACCTGAGTAATCAAAGATTTAGACCGGCTGCACAAAATCCTAAGCATCTGAACAAAAGGCCTGAACCAAAGAAGAATTCAAAAGCCCATGTTCATGCTAAAGCTAAGACACATACACGTAAAACCCGCTAAGGCACCCGAGTAGTAGATGTGTATGTTGATGTTTATGGAAGACAAATTAGCCACTCTAAAGTGATTAGAGTTGTCAGGCAGATTTGGATTCCGAAAGGTACATCTAACCTTGTAGGACCCTACACAAATTGGGTACCTAAAAAATTTATCTGTTTTTCAGGAGGAAAACAAGGGCACTAAGCTGATTAAAGATCACATAAAGACCGATGAAAGCAGAGATGAAAAAAAGCCCCCGATGTATGGTATCTTGACAAAGGATGTTCAAGACATATGACAGATTCAAGAAGATACTCAGTGACTATGTTTAACAAAGAGGCCCACAGATCACTTTTGGAGATAACTCCAAGGGATAGACTGAAGGATATGGAACTTTGGAAATCGACTCAGTTCATATCCATGGTGTTTCATATGTATCTGGATTGAAGCATAACTTGCTTTCAATTAGCCAATTCTGTGATAAGGGTTTTAATGTTGAGTTCTCTAAGAACTTATGTTTTGTGAAAGATGATACATCACAGAAAGTATTAATGACCGGTACAAAAAAGGGAATGTGTATCTTCTGGCGATTGGAGTTCAACTCCTAAAGATACATGTTTAGTTGCTAAAAGTTCCACGAGATACCAGTTGGTTATGGCATAAAAAGAATGAATCACCTAAATTTCAAAACCCTGAACAAGCTTGCAAGATTAGCTCTTGTGAGAGGGTTGCCTAATGAAGTGTTCAGTAAGGAACATATTTGTGATGCGTGCCAGAAAGGAAAACAAATAAGAGCATCATTTAAAAGCAAAGTAGATGTTTCTACTGACAGAATACTTCAGTTACTGCATATGGATCTTTTTGGTCCTATAACACCAGTGAGCACTAATGGCGTAAAAATACACATTGGTAGTAGTTGATGACTACTCAAGATATATACTTGGGTCATATTCTTACTCAATGAAAGAGACTCGAATAAAGCCTGCCAGAATTCTTCGAAAAGGCTCGATGATTGAGAAAAAAATGAAAGTGTGGTCAAAATCGATCCGACAAAGGAACCCAATTTATAAATCATATTATATCGATTATTGTGCGAAGAAATGGAATTTCACATGAAACATCACCGCAAGGACCCTCAACAAAATGGTGTTCTTTGAAATAAGGAAAATGTGGACTCGAAAAGAAACCGCAAGGACAATGATAAATGGGGTTTATATTCCTAAAAGATTTTGAAATTTGAAAACATCAACACGCTGCATGCTACTCTCGATCCCATGTTGACCAAGAGTCAACGAAAAAACACCCTATGAGCTTTGGAATGAAAGGAAGCATCTTGTTTCTTTCTTTTCGTGTGTTTGGTTGCAAGTGTTTCATACACAATAATGGTAAAGATCGGTTTGAAAACATTTGATAGTAAAAGTCGATGAAGGAATATTCTTAGGATATTCTCAAGTCGATAAAAAGCTTTCGAGTTTACAACCTGTAGACTCTTTATTGTGGAGGAAACACCTCATGTTGTTTTTGATGAATCTACTTGTGTTCAGAAGAAACGGGAACATGATGCAGAAGAACTGACTAAGAGGATCACCAGATTAAGCCTGAAACAGAAAGATAAATCATCCACTGAACCTGAAAAGAAGAAGTCAGTCACTATCTATGATTGGAGTGACTCAGACTCAGATAAAGAAGTTCAGGATGGAACTCAGGATGGTGAGACTCAGGAAAACCAACACTCCAAAGGTGACCAATCTGAACAGACACCAGTTTAGACTCAGGTATGTAATGCCAATGAAGGTGTGGTCACAGCTGAGGCAAATTCTGAATCTATTAACCAAAGGGGAACAAATGTCTTTGACAATGTTCTGAATAGAATTTCCCCTGAGGAAGATGATTCCCTTTCTCCTTTTCTGTTGTTCCCTGAGTTTACTGAATTAAATGAACCTAACATTTCAAATGTTGAGGATACTACTGAAGGGGGAACATCAAGAAGGAAATGGTTAGATAGTCACCCTACAAGTCAGATTGTGGGTGATCTAACTGAAGGTGTTAAAACAAGAAGGTTCCATGGTGAGAGTGCACTATTCTGCTGCTTCCTATCAGAGAAAGAACCTACTGAGATTTGTGAAGCTCTACAAGATTCTCATTGGATTCTTCTGTTATGCAAGATGAGCTGAATCAATTCTCAAGGAATGAAGTATGGGAGCTAGTAGATAGACCTGAAAGGCACAATGTCATTGGAACCAAGTGGGTTTTAAGAATAAAAGAGATGAAAACAACAACATTGTAAGAAACAAGGCAAGGCTAGTTGCACAAGGTTATTCCCAAGAAGAAGGCTTGGATTATGATGAAACCTTTGCACCAGTTGCAAGACTAGAAGCCATCAGATTGTTTCTTGCATATGTTGCCCACATGAAGTTCACAGTCTATCAAATGGATGTGAAAAGTGCATTTCTGAACGGTGTGCTTAAAGAAGAGGTTTATGTGGAACAACCTCCTGGTTTCAAATAGAATGACCAAGTTTACAGGCTCAGAAAAGTTTTGTATGGTCTCAAGCAAGCACCCAGAGCATGGTATGATACTCTTTCTCAGTTTCTTATTGACCATGGTTTTGTCAAAGGAACTGTTGATAGAACTCTGTTCAGGATAGAAGATGGGGAAGATATCTTACTAGTTCAGATATATGTTGATGACATCATTTTTGGATCTCCAAACCATCAGCTGTGTGAAAAGTTTTCAACACTGATGAAAGGCAAGTTTGAGATGTCAATGATGGGAGAGATGAATTTCTTTCTAGGTCTTCAAGTGAAACAATCAAAGGAAGGAATATTCATCAACCAGGCAAAGTACACCAGAGATCTGATTGCCAAATATGGTGTACAGAATTGCAATGCAGTTAGGATTCCTATGAATACTAACTACAAGATGGATCCCGATTACAAGGCAAATCGGTGAGTCATCATACGATTATAGAGGAATCATTGGATCATTGCTCTATCTCACGTAAGTAGGCGGATATAACATTTGCTGTTGGGATATGTGCAAGATACCAAGCTAATCCTAAGGCTAGTCACATGGAGGCTGCCAAGAAGATACTGAAGTATCTTAAAGGCACAGTGAATAGAGGATTATGGTATCCAGCTGATGATAACCTTGAATTAACTGGTTACTCGGATCTCTGGAATTATGGAGGTTGCGAAATTGATAGGAAGTCCACTACAGAACTTGTCAATTTCTAGGAAGTAAGTCGATATCTTGGTTTTCGAAAAGCAGGACCTCGAGCAACCAAGATCTTCTTGGGTTTGAATACATGGTGCGCGAAGTCGATGTGCTTTCAGATTCTTTGGCTCGCACAACAATTAAGGGATTATAAAGTTGTAGCCAATGAAGTACCAATATTTTGTGACAATAATAGTGTCATTGCTATTTCACAAAATCCGTATTGCACACCGATCTGCAAGCATGTGGATATCGGACATCACTTCATCGAGATCATGTCGAGAAGAAGGACATAAGGATGGAGAAAATTCATCTTGATAAGCAAAAAAATATCTTGACTAAACCTTTGGGTCAATCAAGATTTCAGGAACTTTCAGTTGAATTAGGGATGTTAGATCCAGGTGTTTAGAGTAAAATCTGAAAAATTGAAGGTTTTCAGATGCATGAACTTTTCTCATAGTTCTACTGAGAAGTTCACGATAAAATGGAAATCTTTGAATCGAGTCTCGAGAAACTCGATTTCTTGAAGGTCGATTTTTCGAGGATTATCTTGAACCCCTTCAAGATTTTCGATATTATCTTGACATTTTATCAAGGTCGATTACTCGAAGAAGACTGATAGAGATAAATTAGTCTGAAGAAGTAATGACTCATGCGACTCATTTATTGCTTAAGTAAAGCTCAGTTGGAGACTGGAGCTCAGGATGAAGCTGAAGCTCAGGATGATCAATCAGCACAGGAGGTGCAGAAGGTTCCTGAGATTGACCTCACTCACTTGATGGAAAAACTTGAGAAGGTTGAGCCAATGATGATCAAGATTGCTCAGAGGAAGAAACATTGGCCAACCAAGCTCAGAAGATGGAAAGTCTTAGTCACTCTTGGTGGGTGCTAATCCAAAACACTCGACCTCACAGATGACCTCCATGGAAGATAACTAACCCAATGAAAAGTTTGGAGGGAGTCAAGGCCGAGCTCGATCTTTGAAATGAAACAGAAGCACCAGGAGTCAACTGCATTTCTAGAGGTGAAATTAGCAGAAAGGAATGAAGTGATGATAAAATCTGTTGTTGAGGAAATGAGCTCAATGCTCATGACCAAGATGACAGAGATGTTTAAAGAAGCACTCTCTGGCCAGTTTGCCAATTTATCTGAAGAATTTTCTGTGGCCAAGAACCATCTCAGGAGGCTGGAAGACGAACAAGATCGATAGCGTGAGAGGTTATTTGTGTGAGCAAAGAGCAATATCACATGGACCAAAGACTCTCCGAACTTCTTCCAAATTACGGTGCCAAGAAGGGGAAAAGGAAGGTGAAGACTTGAGAAATTATTGGCACGTTTTTGAAGAAAAAAAGGCTCGAAAGATGTTTGAAATGTATAATCTATCCAAAGCCTTAAATGAAGTCGAAGCTACTGACAAGATGAAGTTCGCTCAGGTGGAGAAGCCTATCTATACTCGAGTTTCTGAGCAAACCATGCTTGATGTTGCAAGAGAGAAACTGAGTACTAGAACTAAGGTTGGAACAAGCCAGTCCGTCCGCTGATTTTTTGCACTCAAGAGGAAAAGCCTTGGGCGTTGTTCAACCTGAAAGCAAGCCTGCGAAGGCTTCTAAGTCAATCCAGAGAAAGCTGATTCTGGATGATGAAGAAACGGAAGAATCTGAGTCTCAACCTCAGAAGAAAGTCTTCAACACGAGGAATGCTCTGAAGACACTCCAGGTAGAACAAGCTAAGAAAGCTGCCGCTTCAGTCTCAGGATTGCCTGTGATAAGAAAGAAGACTAAAGAGGAGCTGAAGCGAAGGAGTGGATTCAAGAAGTTTGTGAGCAAAAGGAGAGAGACATCAAAAGCACTGAAGTGGCCCCACGTTGATAAATTGATGCCTATCAAACTCAACGATATGTGGGAAGAGGTCAAGAGAACTAATCATCCCCTATTTATAGGAGAGGAGGGGTCAAAATTTTTAGTGAAATATCAATGTGGGAAAAGACTTTTCTTGGTCACCAAGAAATCTTGAATATATCTTATATATTCTTTTTCCCATAATTAAAATATTCCACAAAAATCCCACCTCCTCTAATATGGATTTTTCAAAAATTAATGTGCAAGAATCCAAGATTTGGATCTTCTTGAATTTATGAGATATTCTTGTATTTCAAGAAATACATATCTTCCATAATATATTTTCAAGAAAATCAAGAAAATCTTTCTTGCTCATCATATTTTCTATTTTTTTGAAAATTACTATATAGATAAGCTAGTGGGAGATTTCTTGAATTTAATGAGATAATCTTGTATTCCAAGAATACATATCTTCATTCCATAACAAAATTCAAAGAAAATCTTTCTCCCAACATATCTATAAATTTTGAAATTTTGGTTGGAAAATTAAGCAACAATATTTATTTTATTTTAATCACCTTTTTCAGTTAATTGGACTATTTGTTGGGCTACTCGGGGGCCTTTAGGAGAATTAAGATTGGACCTTCTAATGGACCTTGAATATCTAATATTGAGCCACAATATAATTCAAGCCCACAAATATTAATTAATCCCACTACATAATTAATATCGCACTATCCATCTTAACCCATAATACAGTCAATATGGCTCCCGGTCATTATTTCCCGTGTTTAAGATTATCTAGCCCATTAATTAATTCAAGCCACTGAAATAGCTTTCCATTAATTAACATCTTTTGTCCTTGGTCAAGGAACGGTTCAACATTATTATCCATACCGGAAACTAATTCCACTTGCAAGATTTGGTATGATAAAGCTTATGAACCTCCCAAGGGGGCAAATCAAACAAGCGCGTTTCTGCACCACGATTCTTCAGTATTAAATCTTAGCAATCACATGTGACCAATAATATTGCCCAAGATAAAAAGTATTGAATCTCTCTCTGATTCGCTACCCATGATAAGTCAAAGCAATAGTTACCAATCCCACGTGATCCTATTTAAGGGATAAAGGTTAAGAAACAACGAACCACTGAGGTTTAATTCTTCTATGTTCAGTTCTGAAGAATTTATCCTCCTGTAGGTCCTATTCAGTGCATCAGTCATGCACTAGTGTAATCTCTTGGTCAAGACAAACCAATCTGAGCCTTACACCTCAACCTTTCGCGATGGTTGTTCATTTCCATCTAGTTAAGTGAATGGCGTACTTATAGTTACAAGGATTTAATTTAATCTTACGTGATCCGGTATCACTAAATTAACTACTGATGTAACACGACGATTTATGGAACAGATTATGCAAAGAAATATATATAACATTCAATCATATTTAAAGCATCGATGATAAACAATTTATTTCAAGAAATAAGTCTAAAATTCGGTTTCGATTATACAAAGTAAAAAGCATACTTTTTCAAATATAATCCCAACAACCATCTGGCCGGGCCATTTCATCTCCACTCATCGATTGCTATCATATCTTCAATCACCGATGCCCTTGTTTTTCAACCTAAAACAGATCAATTCTTAGGTACCCATTTGGTGTAGGGTCCTACCGGAGTTAAATTTGTACCTTTTGGAATCCAAATCTGCCTGACAACTCTAATTACTTTAGAGTAGCTGATCTGTCTTCCATAAACATCTACATACACATTTACCACTCTAGGTGCCTTAGCAGTTTCCTGTGTATGAGTGCTAGCCTTGGCATGAACATGAGCCTTAGAATTTTTCTTGGGTACAGGCCTTTTGTTCCATTGCTTTGGCTTTTGTGCAGCTGGTCTGAGTCTATGTTGACTTGGGTTCAGGTAACCTTTACCCTTAGGCAAGTGGGGTTTAGGTTGCCTGTACTGAAATTGGGGTCTTTCACTAATCTGAGGACTTGGTCTTTTCAGTTGAGAATGTCTCTGCTGAGTGTTTCTCTTCTGAAAATTCCTCTGCTGGTTCAGTGCAGATCTTTTCAGGTTTTCATTCTTAGCCTGAGGCTTTGAAGTACTTGCCTGAAAATTTCCTACTGAGTGGTCAGGTTTTCTAGCATTTACCTGAGGTTTGGGCTTTCTTACCTGAACGTTCTGTTTTTCTGGAACCATAGGTCCTTTTCCCTTGTCTAAAACCTTGGGCAATTCTTCAATCCGAAGAGTAGGTGCCACTTGTTTAACAAAGACAGTCTTCTTGCTACTAGAAGCAGCATTCAGATGACCTTGTGAAGTTCCCCCTGGAATGTATCCCAATCCAGATTTTATAGTGGCATGTCTCTGATAACTCTGAATTTCATCTATTGCTTTAGATGCAGAATTCAAGACTTGGTAATGGCTTGGTGAATGAGAAGGCCCCCGGTCCATATTCCTATCCTCCTCCAAGACTTGGTAATGGCTTGGTGAATGAGAAGGCCATTACTCAAGAAATTGCTCAGTATGCTGGTCAGTTGGGTTTAACAGGAAACAGTCTGAATATCATCAAGGAGAGAAATGAGCTGAAGAAGAGATTTTTCAGAATGTTCGACCTGGAGGTGCCCGCTGATGAAGTTGAAGTAGAAGCAAACTGAAGAGCAGAAGACTGAAGAGCCAAAATCTGAAGACTGAAGACTCAGAAGATTCTGTAATCTTTAAATTTTTGTCTTTTTGATTTTGTTGATAAACTCATTGTAATCTGTAACTCAAACCAATCATCAATGAATATTTATCATTATGCTCAAAAGATAATATCTCATTATCTTATTTACATGTCTTTTATATTTGATATGCCTGAATGAATGTCTCTGAATCAACTGTTTAAGTATTTGGTGATGAACTATTTAAGAAGATTCATTACTGAAGAAATTGTTGAAAGAATAATTGTTGGGAGACTCTATGTAATTATTGGGAGATTCTCTAATTCATAGTATTGGGAGACTCATTATTTAAGGGGGAAGATTGTTGAAAATATAACCAATCTTGTAATATGATAAACTGAAACCTGAGTATAGGTTATATGTTTATAACAAGATAGGTTTTGGCATCATCAAAAAGGGGGAAATTGTTGGGAGATGAATTTAATAAAAGATATATGATTTTGATTAAGATCCCAAAACCCCTCGAGTATGACATGTTCTCGAATGATCTTGATAGTTGAGTCGAGATTCGGTTTTAGAGTATTCGGGATGTTATCTCGCAAAAATGTATAGTCGTGAGATATAGATCGAGGATAGGTTACGAAGACTCAAGAACTCAAGATGTTTAATAAGAAACTGAAGTTTCAGTATGAAACTTAAGTTTCAAGACTTCGATAAAATCGAGAATCAAGACTCGATGAAAACCGAGTATCTCAAGACTCGGATGTGAAATCGAGATCTCAAGACTCAAGATGATCTTGAGGAATCAAGACTCAGCATGAAGACTCAGTATATCAGTCAGTATATCTGTAAAGACTCAGAAGACTCTGAAGACTCGAAGACGCCAAGACTCGGAAGAACTCAAGACGCAAGATCAAGATCAAGATCGAAAATCAAGAATATCGAAGGCCGCGATAATTCTCAAGACTCGAATGTCTCTTGAATGCTCGATATAAACTGAATGTTCTGAGGCACTGAATATATCTATCTGATGGATGCAATACTGAGAAGATCGCGATTCCTTAGAAAATAGATATTTGCCAAGGCATTCAAATGCAGACAAAAGGAACTAAGTCGGAAGTGTTGTTAAGGTTATATCAAACTCAGAGTTTGTAACCAAAAGAGCCGTTGAAGGTGTCTACCTTTAACTGGAGACAAAAGTCAAAAAGAGGAAGACAAAGATTTGTACCATCTTGACCAATCGATGTGGATCATTCAAAAAAAAAGATGTCAGATGTACAAAAGTTCCAGACTGCAAAAAGTGAAGATCGGCTACATGAAAGGCTATTGCCTAAAACGTGTTAGGGAGTTTCAAACCCTAAATATAGTTGTTCCTCACACACCATAAGAGGAAACTCACGAAGCTATCTCTCCAACGGATAGTTTTCAAGAGTGACCTTGGTGTATGCCTATAAATACTGGTGACCCTCTACATTGTAAGGTTACGGGAAATTTATACGCAACTCAAGAGCTCAAACTTATTATCGCAAAAGTTAAAGCACTCGAAAAACTTAGAATTTCCCAAGTGCTTCTATATTGAAGAGAGCTCTCTAAACTAAGCCTAGCTTGATAAGATTTATCCAAAGCTTAGTCGAGATATCCTAACCCTTTGCATTGTACTTCACTGTAAAGGATATCTCATCCTAGTTGGAAACCAACCGAGAAACCCCAAACCCTTGAGAAGGTAGTTGGAGTGTGTTTGTTGGTGAGAAGAGTTGTAAAGAGTTAGTAAACTACGCGGAGTAGTCAGAAAACTCTAGAGGAGAAGTTAGTAAGCTCTGGGTAGTCCAAAGCTTGTTTGTGTTTGAGTAAATGTAAACTACGGAGGTAGTCGAAAAGCTCAAGGTCGGGTTGAGTAAGTAAACTCGTAGAGTAGTCGAGCTCGGGGCCGAGTTGAGTAAGTAAACTACTGCCGGGTAGTCGAAAAGCTCGAAGTGATTAGTGAATTTCTCGAGGATCGAGAGAGAGTGGGCGTAGGAGCTTGAGTCCGTGAACCACTATAATTCTTTGTGTTGTTTATTGCTTTTTTATCGTATAGCTTAACCGCTGCATTGACTCGAATTTGAAAGCATATTTTTTTTTCGATATTCGGTTGGAATCAATCCAATTGAAGTTGCATAATTGAATCACAGCTTAATCACTATTCCATTCGGGAAGGTTTTAAAGAAAGCTTAAAACGAGTATAAACTAAGGGCCAACCATTCCGCTTTTTTCTGAGTAGCTAGAACAGATAGTTACCAAACCCGAACTTACTCTTACGAGGGTTCATGAGTTAGTTATCGATCCAAGCAACTCGGGATCTCTGACACTCGGGACTCGGTTAGGGATTATCTGAGGTATCTGAAAGCGGCTCGGGATCAACATCTCGATGAGACTTTGACTCGAGCGATCTGTTGCTTCTCGGGACCTAATCTTGAGATTATCTCGACCCAAAGTGACCTCGATGAAGAAAAAGTTTTAAAAACACTGAACACGTGTATTCCCCCCCATACACGTGTAAGACTCGTTTGCACCGGGACCAACACTCTAGTTTTACAGGTTTTATCCTTGGCTTTGAAAGCCACATTTTTACTAGATGAAGAATCATCTTTGCTGCCAGCTTTCTTTGATTTCTTATCAATAACAAACTCATAAGCTTTCAGCTCAGAGAAGACTTGTTGGTACGGCATTGAATCAATGTTCTTGGTGTTTTCAATCACCACTGCATGAATATCCCATTTCTTAGATAGACCTCTAAGAATTTTCAATGCAACTTCTCTTTGTGGATATCTCTTTCCAAGTGCATTTAGATCATTCATTATACTAGTGAATCTGACTTCCAATTTGTCAATAGATTCACCATCTTCCATTCAAAACCGGCCAAACTTTCCAATGGCAACTGAAAGTTTGTTTTCCTTAATATGATATGTGCCTTGGCACATTACAGCTAGTGTATCCCATATTTCTTTGGCAGTATTACAATGAGAAATCATTCCCATCACACCATCATCAATAGTGTTATATAGTGTGTCTTTGGCAATATAGTCTAGATTGACTAACTTCCTCTCCTCAGGAGTAAGTTGATCATCAGACTTAGGAAATTCAGTCCTGGGATCATTTCTCTCATTTTCTGTAACTCTGGGATTCACCACAGTGAATTGGAATGGTCCTTCAGAGATCACTCTCCACATACGTTCATGCTTAAAATACAGGTGAGCCTGCATTCTCAGTCTCCACAAATCATAGTTCTCTACTGAGAACATGGGAAGTTTCTTAGAAGACATTATGTCTGAGTCTTTTAAGATTTCAGCAAATAAGATTTGTTCAGATAGACCACAAGAATCTTTAGCAAATAAGACTATGGTCAACAAAGCAGGTGGTCTAGTTGAACCACTGCTCTGATACCACTTGTTGGTCCCGGTGCAAACGAGTCTTACACGTGTATGGGGGGGAATACACGTGTTTAGTGATTTTAAAACTTTTTCTTCATTGAGGTCAGATGGGTCAGGTTGTCCTGATGATTTGGTCCTGAGAAGCACAGATCGCCCTGAGTCAAAGTCTACCTGAGACAGTGATCCTGAGTTGCTTTCAGAAGCCTCAGATAATCTCAACTGAGCCTTAGTACTTTCAGAGATACTGAGTTGCTTGAATAGCTACTCAGATGTGCGGAATGGTTGGCCCTAAGTGTATACTCGTTTTATGCTTTGCTAAAAACCCTTCCTTTTAATGGAATAGTGATTAAGGCTGTGATTCAGTTAGATGCAACTTCAGTGGATTGATTCCAACTGAATATCAGTGAAAATATGCTTTCAGTTAAAGATATGCAACAGTTAATCAATGCGATGAAACACAAATAACACAGCAAGTTATAGTGGTTCAGAGACTCAAGCTCCTACGTCCACTCTCTCTGACTCTTCAGAGAAATTCCTTAACCACTTCCTAAGGTTTTCTGACTACCTCTGTAGTTTACTAACCTTTCTACTTCCTAAGGTTTTCTGACTACCTCTGTAGTTTACTAACCTTTCTATTTTGAGCTTTCTGACTACCTCTGTAGTTTACTTACTCAAAACACACACAAGCATTCTGACTATCCAAGATAGTTTACTCACTTCTTCTCTAGAGCTTTCTGACTACCTCTGTAGTTTACTAACTCTGTACAACTCCAACTCACCAACAATCACACTCAAACTACCTTACAAAGGGTTTGGGGTTTCTTGGTTGGTTTCCAACTAGGATGAGATATCCTTTACAATTAAGAACAATGCAAAGGCTAGGATATCTCTACTAAGCTTTGGATATATCTTATCAAAACTAGGCTTAGTGAATGAGCTCTCTTCAATATAAAGCACTTGGGAAATTCTTGGGTTTTCGTGTGCTTCAACTTGCAATAATAAGTTTGAGCTCTTGAGTTGCTTACAAATTCCCGTAACCTTCAATGTAGAGGGTCACAAGTATTTATAGGCATACACCAAGGTCACTCTTGAAAAACTATCCGTTGGAAGAGATAGCTCCATGAGTTTCCTCTTATGGTGTGTGATGAACGGCTATATTTATGGTTTGACACTCCCTAGCATGTTTTAGGCAAAGTGCTTTTCATGCAAACAAATCACCACTTTTTTGATGCGGAACATAAGATTACCGACATGCTTCAATGACTGTCGCGACTTTTGGTCGATAAAGATGTGATATCTTCCTCTGATTGGTTGTTGTCTTCAGTTAATGTAGATAAAAACAACGGCTCTTTTTTTGTCAATATCTCTGAGTGATATAACCTTAACAACACTTAGTTTTAGTTCCTTTTGTCTGCATGTGAATGTCTTGGGCAATATCTATTTTTCTAAGTAATCGCATTTTTCTCAGTATTGTATCCTTCAGATAGATATTTTTGATTGCCTCGAAACATTAGAGGTTATCTTTGAGCTTCGATACATTCTTGAGTCTTCCGTAATTTTGTGACTTGATATCCTTTGTCTTGAGACTTGATCTTGATCTTACATCTTGAGTCTTTTGAGTCTTGATGTCTTAGAGTCTTGATTGCCTTCAGTCTTGAGTCTTGAGTCTTCCTGCCTTGGTGATATCTTTGAGTCTTCATTACGAGTCTTGATTTCTCGATTTCATCTTTTGAGTCTTGATTTCTCGATTCATCTTGAGTCTTGATTTCTCGGTTTCATCTTGAGTCTTGATTTCTCGATTTCTGCTTTGAGTCTTGATTTCTCGATTTCTGCCCAGGTCTTGATTTCTCGATTTCTCACTTGAGTCTTGATTTCTCCGGTTTTCTGAGATTTCTGCTTTGAGTCTTGATTTCTCGATTTCTCCTTTGAGTCTTGATTTCTCGATTTCATCTGAAACTTGAAACTTCCATTTCATCTTGAAACTTCGGTTTCTTGAAACTTCATTTTTTTGAAACTTACTGAGTCTTCAGAATCTTCAGAATCTAACCTGATCTATATCTGCTTACTATACATTGTGCAGATAGCATCCTGAACACTCTAAAACTGAATCCTGACTCAACTATCAAGATTATCCTGAACATGTCATACTTAGGGGTTTTGGGATCTAATCAAAATCTTCTTTATTAAATTTATCTCCCAACATTATATGATATGAAATTTTTTTATATGCATAATGTATTAACATGTGGCATATATATATATATATATATAGTAGTGATATAGAAAACTATCTGGTTTTTTATGGAACCAGATTAATGAGGTGTCATGTCAACTCATCATCCACATAATTAATTCTATTTAAATAAATTATAGAATATTTTATAATACAATATACCCTAAATCATGAACCATTCGGGTCGGGTGAACTATGAACCACTCGGGCCGGGGTTCGTCCGGGTTAGGTTAGGGTCCGAGCCGTAAAAAAATTTGAATCGAATCAAAAAAAAAAAAACTAATTTTTTTACTCGCCGAATCCGAACCCTACCGGATGGTTCATGATTTAGGGTTTAGGGTATAGTGTATTATAAAACATTCTATAGTTTATTTAAGTAGAATTAATTATGTGGATGATGAGTTGGCATGACACTTCATTAATCTCGTTCCATAATATATATATATATATATATATATATTTAAAGGATATCTTATATATAAATATGAATTTTTTTTCTTTATTCTTTATAACTTAAGAAAATCTATTTAGATATGCAAATATAATTTACATATTATATGACTCACATCTTTTTATTTATTATTTAGATATTGTAGATCTTATTATTTAAATACATTTTTTAGATATTTACATTATATATATAGAGAGAGAGTAATGATATAGAACCAACTATCTGGTTTTTTATGGAACCAGATTAATGACGTGTCATGCCAACTATTCCCTAAACCATGAACCATAAACCCTAAATCATGAACCATTCGGTTCGGGTGAACCATGAACCACTCGGGCCGGGTTCAGTTCTAGCCGAGTTGGGTCCATGCCGGGTAAAAAAAATGTAATTTTTTTTTCTGTTCAGTTTTATTTTTTTAGTTCAATTCAATTTTTCTTTTTACCCGGCCCAGACCCAAACCCGGCCCGAGTGGTTCATGGTTCACCCGATCTGAATGGTTCATGATTTAGGGTTTATGGTTCATGATTTAGGAAATAGTTGGCATGACACGTCATTAATCTAGTTCCATAAAAAATCAAATAGTTGGTTCTATATCATTACTATATATATATATATATATTATATAGAAATCGGCCTTCATTTAGACACCGCTGAATTTTTCTACCAAAATTAGAAAATAAATATTAACAAATAATAATGGATTGAAAAAATTATTTGAAATATGTTATATATTTCCACAAGCTTCAATGTCAATCGGATTGTAATTTATTTTTTTTAGTAAATTTCCACAAACTTCAACTCCAAATTAGGAAAAAATTGGTATAAATATTAAAAATTAATAATGAATTGATATTTTTTTTTTTGGGAAGATATAGTATATTTTCACATACTCCATTGATATTTAGGATCCTAATCAACTTTTTTTTGAATGACAAGAAAATATCATACAATGTCATTTATATGTGACGGACTCAAAAAAATAATATAAATAATTAAATTAGTGATTTTGGTTTAGAAAAATAAAATTAACATAGAAATTTGATCTCATTATAAATTTCTAGTTGTAGATACCAAAAAAAAATCATTATCTACATTTTTATATTTATGTATCTATATTTTATTCTAAATATATTATTTAGATTTTACTTGATCTTATTCTCAAATTTAAGTCAAAGAAAAAATCATTATTTATATCTCTATATTTATGTATTTATATTATAATTAAAATATATTATTCAGATCTTATTTCCAATTTTTTATGTATCTATATTCTATTCTAAATATATTATTTATATATAATTTGATCTTATTTTAAATTTCCAGTCAAAGAAAAAATCATTATTTATATCTTTATATTTATATGTTTATATTATATTCTAAATATATTATTCGGATCTTATTTTCAATTTTCTTTATATTCACAATAAATTTGAATCACATTACTTTTTTTCAAATAATACCTTATTTCTCCTTCAAAATCACTATTTTGTTCTTGCATTAAGGCATCCTTTTGTTCTTCGAATTACGAGCATCAGATATGTTCTTTTGTTACATGTTCGTGTATCTTGCACTTTTGTTCTTTTGTTTTGTAATTTACTTTGCCTTTAATTTATAATTATAATTTCTTTACCCGTGTACTTTAATCATATGTTTTCCATAATTTTTTTATAATCACAAACTAAACTAACACTTTTTTTTTCTTGATTAATTGGATGATGGTTCGGACAAAATATAATCTTATACCTTTAAAATAATATTAATTTGATATTTTTATATCGAGAAAATTATATTTCATGAGATTTTCACAATTTACTGAGATTAATGTTGAACTTTTTTCATTGTAATAGGGTTTATTTTGGATGTTCTTTAGAATTCATAATCTGTTGAGGTGATTTGAGTTGTGTTAGGGTGGAGTAAGTGTCTGTTTGACTAAATTTATTTTAAATATCTTATAAGCTTTGACAGCTTATAAGTTATTTTAATGGCTTATAAAATATAATTTTTAAATAGTTTATAAGTTGTTAACGTGTTTGGCTAATTAAACTTATAAGCACTTTTATAATTTAAAATAAATATTTTTTTTAATTTAAAATTTAATGTAAAATAATTTATTTTTTTAATGAGGTGGGATGGATGGGGGTGAAGGATGGATGGCAGGGGGTCTGGGGATGTCTAGGGTTGGGCATGATTAGAAAATAAGTTGGGATATCCCAAATTCCCAACTTTAAAATATATATATATATATATATATATATATATATATATATAAAGTTGTAAATAATTTATTTTAAGATCTTATAACCCGTTTAACACTTTTTTTTATCAAACAAATTCACAAAGTTTATAAGTTCCTAAACAACTTATAAGCTATTTTAAGGAGGTTATAAGTTGAGCTAAACATGCTCTAAGTATATAAGTCACCTTTGGTGCATGTCGATGCTTGAAAGTTGTGATTTACTCAATGTGAATTGATAATCTAAAGGTGACGTCTTTACCTTGTTGGAATTTATAGGCACGTAAACACGTAATACATGCGCAACGAAAATTAAAGTTCACCAACAACGAACAGTTTAATTGCATAATTAAATACGAGTAAATGTAAACATAATTCTTACAGCAATTCGTACACGGATTCCTCAACTATGGTATCCACGTAACAGTCATTTACTAATCTGCATTGCATTTGCCAAATATGAATCCCTTAGATGAATTTGCTTGGAAAATTCTAATTTAGAGATTTTATGGAGAAAATATGAACTCACGTATTATGAATTCCCAAGAGGTCATATATATAGGAAAGGCCCAACTTAAATCTTAAGCTAACCTTTATTAGAAAAAATCCCTAATAAAATAAATCTCTTAGATTTATTTCCCACATATAAATCTCTACGGATTTAAATTCCATATATGACAAATCTCTACGAATTATTTCCATATATATTAAATCCTATAATAATATTCCAAATATTATTATTGGGAATTCTTATTTAATTAAATCCAACTTAATTAAACATTAATAATAATTAATTCCAAATTAATCTATTTTTAATTACTTCTCCATAAATTAAATATTAAATCTAATTTAACATTTAATCAACCAACTATAATTAGTAAACAACCATTACTTGTTGTGTGACCCATAGGCCCTCAAATATCGAGCGATTAGTTAAACTAACGGTCTTAATTGAACCCTAGACAATAAATCAGACATTCTCAATATATGAGGTATGTTGTGAGGAAATGTGCAACTACCTATAACTGAAACATGGGCTATTACGATTTTCTCATTTCATTCGCGAATGCTCGATTAAGTCTTTAACATGATGAAGTGTCTATTCAAATAACTTAATCATTTTTTCTTTAATCACTAATTGATCACTTATGTCACACTTGACCACAAAGTCCAAGTTGATGTGCATTGGCCAATGACTTTGATCCAATTATGATGAGAAGATGAGTATTCTCTCTAAATCCACTTTGAGGAATGAATCATTTTCTTGGCTCAACAACCACGCACATGCACTTCGTGATGAACCCAATTCAAGCCATATCTAGCCATAGACGGGTGCAAGTGTCGGTCATGGTAAAAGTTCATCACTCCACACATGTCGTGCGTATTGACCTCAAGTCAAAGGAGTATCGCATCGCTCCCACTAACCGAGACACCCGTAGACACATATAGTGGAACTACATCAAACGGTTTCTCGGATGGGTATACCAATACCCTCTAAGGTATTTTTGCATCCATCATGAGATACTTAGTATCTCGTAGTAAGTGAGATCTTACTACACTCTCCAAGAGTATGATGTTGATCGTACACCAATCTTCATTGCATCATCAATATCCCCTTCTTGATGATCATTGATCGGGGCTATTTGAGAATCATGCTTAGGTCATCTGAGTTCTCACACACTCATTGACAGTAGTGACTCAAGGGAACACAGATAAGAACAAATGCAAACAATCAAACATAATATTCTAATAAGTGCAACGCCATATATTTAATATTAAATAAACAATAATATTAAATCAATATTGAATATTATATGAGCATTATGTCCTTACAATGGATTCTCTCTAGTACACTAACACTAACAATCTCCCACTTGAACTAGAGCCAATCACCTACATGTCTAACTCCTAGACCATTAAAATGTCTGGTGTTTACATGAACACTCAAAACCTTGGTGAAAGGATCAGCCAGGTTATCCTCCGTGGGTACACGTTCTAACTCTATCTCTCCTCTAGCGATTATCTCTCTTATCAAGTGATAACGCCTCGGTACATGCTTATTTCTGTTATTGGATCTCAGTTCCTTAGCTTGCGCAACCGCACCAGTATTGTCACAATACAACTTTATTGGACTGCTGGCACTCGGAACCACTCCTAGTTCACTTAAGAACTATTTTATCCAGACAACTTATTTGGCAGCTTCTGCCGCAGCAATGTACTCAGCTTCGGTTGTTGAGTCTACGGTAGTTTCTTATTTGGAACTATTCCAACTAATAGCCCCACCATTTAGAGTTAACACATAGCCTGACTGAGATTTGTAATCATAACAATCAGATTAGAAATTTGTGTCAGCATAGCCAGTGGCAACCAGCTCTGACTGTCCTCCGTAGACCAGAAAGCAATCTTTAGTACGTCTGAGGTACTTAAGAATGTTCTTGATAGCAATCCAATGAGGTTCACCCGGATTCTGTTGGTATCTACCAGTGGTGCTGACAGCGAAGGCCACATCTGGCCTAGTGCAGGTCATGGCGTACATGATGGATCCAATTACAGATACATATGGTATATCCTTCATGTGCTGGATATCAGCGTCTGTAGAAGGACAATCCTTCTTAGACAGCTTTATCCCATGACATGCCGGCAGAGAACCTCTCTTAGAGTTTTCCATCACAAATTGCTTCAACACCTTGTCTACATAGGTGGACTGTGATAGCCCCAACATCTTCTTGGATCTATCCTTATGGATCTTGATCCCTAAGATGTAGCAGGCTTCACCAAGATCCTTCATCGTGAAGGTCTTTGACAACCATTCTTTCACGGACTGCATGAGTGGGATATTGTTTCCCATAATGAGTATGCCATCGACATACACAACTATGAAGACAATATTCATCCCACTGCATTTTCGATAGACGCACGGATCTTCCAAATTTCTGACGAAGTCAAATGATTTGACAGCCTCATCAAAGCGGATATTCCCACTCCTAGAAGTTTGCTGCAATCCATAAATGGATTATTTAAGCTTGCACACAAAATTAGATTTTGGCTTTGATATAAAACCTTCTGGTTGAGTCATAAACACTTCCTTATCAATGTTGCCATTGAGGAAAGTTATCTTGACATCCATCTGCCAAATCTCGTAATCTAGGTGTGCTGCTACCGCAAGTAAAATTCGAATGGACTTGATTTTAGCAACTGGTGAGAAAGTCTCGTCATAGTCAATGTCTTCGCGTTGGTTATAACCTTTCGCCACCAACCTAGCCTTGTAGGTTTGTACTTTGCCAATTGCATCAGTTTTTCGCTTGAAGACCCATTTGCAACCTATGGGTCTAACCCCTTTTGGCAATTCAACCAAGTCCCAAACTTGATTGACGTACATCGAGTCCATCTCGAATTTCATGGCTTCATGCCACTTCATTGAGTCAACATCCAATGTTGCCTCAGTGTAAGTTCTAGGTTCGTCTTTATCCGGGATCTCCACGTCATCATGTTCCTCCACGAGGAAACCATAATATCTGGAGATCGGATTACGAATTCTAGTGAACTTACGGAGTTGTGGTTGTTCAGGCTGCACATTCTGATCGTGAAAATTTTGTGCTACAGCGATTTCATCGTCGACCGGGGAGGTCTCAAGAGTGACACTTCCGGATGCTCCTTGAGCACTTCAGGATGCCTCTTGAGCAGGAGTTTGAACTATGTTGTTCTCATTCAGCCTACTTGGAGTTCATTACTCGGGCAATGCAACTCCAATTACGCTCCCACTAGCTGAAAGAGGATCACTTAGTGATAAACTTCCACCATGTGAGCTGCTGAATGCTCCCACTGATTCTTTGTCATGTTGCTTTGACAAGAGATCAGTCTCCTTGTTAATTTGTGGTTCTTGAATTTCTTCAAGTTCTATCGTCTTACGGCATTGTTCCTTGAAGACGTAGTCTTCTTCAAGGAATTTGGTCTGCCTATAAACAATCACTATTTGTTTCTCAGGTAGATAGAAGTAATATCCTTTAGTTTCCTTAGGATATCCCACAAATAACATTTTTCACCTTTGGATTACAACTTGTCTGTAAGCATCTTTTTCACAATCACGGGGCAACCCCATGTTCTGATATGTGTAAAAGTTGGCTTCTTGCCACACCATAATTCATATGGTGTATGCTCAACCGATTTGGATGGAATCCTATTCAGAATATATATTGAGGTTTGTAATGCGTATTGTTGGTCCCGGTGAAAACGAGTCTTACACGTGTATGGGGGGAATACACGTGTTCAGTGATTTTAAAACTTTTTCTTCTTCGAGGTCACTTGGGTCGATAATCCTCGAAGATTAGGTTACGAGAAGCACAGATCGCTTCCGAGTCAAAGTCTCATCGAGATGGTGATCCCGAAATGCTTTTCGATACCTCGGATAATCCCAACCAATCCTCGAGTGTCGAGATCCCGAGTTGCTTGGATCAGATAACTAACTTACTGAATCCTTAGAAGAGAATTCAGTTTGATAACTATCTGTTCTAGCTACTCAGTCGTGCGGAATGGTTGGCCCTTAGATTATACTCGTTTTAAGCTTTGCTGAAAAACCTTCCCTTTATGAAATAGTGATTAGGCTGTGATTCACTTATGCAACTTCAGTGGATTGATTCCAACTGAATATCAGTGAAAAGTATGCTTTCAAAATCGGTCAATGTAATGATAAGCAAAGATAAGGAAAGCAATAAAGAACACAAATTATAGTGGTTCGAGACTCAAGCTCCTACGTCCACTCTCTCCGACTCTTCAAGAGAAATTCACTATCAACTTCTGAGCTTTCTGACTACCTCGTAGTTTACTTACTCAACTCGCCCTGAGTTTTCTTGACTACTCCACGTAGTTTACTTACTCAACCCGACCTTGAGTTTTCGACTACCTCCGTAGTTTACTTACTCAATTCACACACAAGCTTTCAGACTACCTCTGTAGCTTACTAACTTCTCCTCTAGAGTTTTCTGACTACTCCGCGTAGTTTACTAACTCTTTACAACTCTACTCACCAACAAACACACTCCAACTACCTTCTCAAGGGTTTGGGGTTTCTTGGTTGGTTTCCAACTAGGATGAGATATCCTTTACAATGAAGCACAATGCAAAGGTTTAGGATATCTCGACTAAGCTTTGGATAAATCTTATCAAGCTAGGCTTAGTAAAGTGAGCTCTCTTCAATATAGAAGCACTTGGCAAATTCAAGGTATTTCGAGTGCTTTAACTTTTGCAAGAATAAGTTTGAGCTCTTGAGTTGCGTATAAATTTCTGTAACCTTACAATGTAGAGGGTCACCAAGATTTATAGGCATACACCAAGGTTACTCTTGAAAACTATCCGTTGGAGATATAACCGTGAGTTCCCTTTTATGGTGTGTGAAACGGCTATATTTAGGGTCTGAAACTCCCTAACACTTTCTAGGCAATAGTCTTTCATGTAGCCGGTCTTCACTTTTTGCAGTCTGGAACTTTCGTACATCTGACATCTTTTTTCAAATTGTCACCGCCGATGTCGATGATGGTACAAATGTCGTCTTCCTCTTTTTGACTTTTGTCTTGATTTAAAGGTAGACACCTTCAACTCTCTTTTTGGTTACAAACTCCGAGTTTGATATAACCTTAACAACACTTGACTTAGTTCCTTTTATGCGCATTTGAATGTCTTGGCAATATCTATCTTTCTAAGGTATTGCGTTTCTCAAGATTTGTATCCTTGAATAGATACATTGATTACCTCGGATCATTCGTGTTCATATCGAGCTTTTCGATTACATTCATTACGAGTCTTGATAATTCTTGTCTTTCGATATTCTTGATCTTGATTTCTCGATCTTGATCTTGCGTCTTGAGGTCTTCTCGAGTCTTTAGATTTATCTTGGTGATATCTTGAGTCTTTTATCTTGAGTCTTCGCTTCTCGATTTCATCTTTTGAATCTTGAGATTTGAACCTATCTGAACTATATCTGCCGACTATACATTTCGCAGATAACATCCTCGAATACTCTAAAACCTAATCCTCGACTCAACTATCAAGATCATTCTGAACATGTCATACTTAGGGGTTTTGGGATCTTAATCAAAATCATATAATCTTTTATTAAATTCATCTCCCAACAATTTCCCCCTTTTTGAGAATGCCAAAACCTATCTTGTTTACAAACCAAAAATAACCTATACTCAGGTTTCAGTTTATTCTATTACAAGATTGGTTGTCTCCCAACTATTTCTTAGATCAGAGAATCTCCCAACAATTTCAGAGTTTCTCAACAGTTTAATCATATATCAAATTTCTTCAGTAATGAATCTCTTTAACTAGTTCATTACCAAATACTTAAACAATTTCCCTCTTATCAGCATACAATCAGTTTAGAGACATTCATTCAGCATATCAAAATAAAGACATGTAAATAAGATAATGAGATATTATCTTTTGAGCATAATGATAAATTTTCATTGATGATAAGTATACCTTTACAGATTACAATGAATTTATCAAACAAAATCAAAAAGACAAAATTTAAAGATTACATAGTCTTCTGAGTTCTTCTGTCTTCAGTCTTCAGATTCGGCTCTTCAGTTTGCTTCATTTTCCACTTCATCAGCTGGTACCTCCAGGTTGAACATTCCGAAAAATCTTTTCTTCAGCTCATTCCTCTCTTTGATGATGTCCGGGTTGTTCCCTGTTAATCCCAACCCGACCAAAGATATCTTGAGCAATTTCTTGCGTAATGGCCTTCTCATTTACCAAGCCATTACCAAGTCTTGGAGGAGGATAGGAATATGGATCAGGGGCTACTATCATACTCCTTCATCCGCAAGTTTAATCCAAATTTGGAGATACTTTGGATAGAAGGTTAAAAGATATTCAATGAAAGCTTCGCTTACGATCCGAGCCTTCCCCTCTCCATTCCCTGAGAACATCGTAATTGAACCAGAAGGTTCTCTTCACTTCTTCCCACATGTCGTTGAGTTTAATGGGCATCCATTTATCAACGTGGGGCCACTTCAGCGCTTTCGATGTTCCCTTCCTCTTGCTCGCAAATCTCCTGAAATCACTCCTTCGCTTCGCTCTTCGTCTATCTTCTTTTCTCGATCCACGAGCGCTCACCGAGATCGGGCGGCCCGAAATTTCTTAGCTTGTTCTTTTGGAGTGTCTTGAGCATCTCCGGTGTTGAAGACTTTCTTCCGAGGTTGAGACTCGAGATTCTTCGCATCTTCATCATCCGAATCGACTTTCTCTGGATTGGCTTAGAAAGCCTTCATGCTTGCTTCTGAGTTGAACAACGCCGAGGCTTTCCTCTTCATAATAAGCGGTTTAGCACCGGCTGGCTTGTTCCAACCTTAGTTCTAAAGACTTTTCGGTTTCTCTCTTGCAACCTCAAGCATGGTTTGCTCGAGAGACTTCGAGTGTAGATGGGCTTCTCCACTTGAGCAAATTTCAATTTCTCGATAACCGACTTCTTTTAAAGCTTTGGCTAGATTGTACATTTCAAAGATCTTTTCGAGCCTTCTTTTCCAAGGTACGTGCCATGAACTTCCTGAGGTCTTCACCTTCCTTTTCCCCTTCTTGCACCGTAATTTGGAAGAAGTCCAGAGAGAGCTGTGTCCATGTGATCTTGCTCTTTGCTCACACAAATGGATCTCTCCCGCTAACCGATCTTGCTCATCTTCCATTCTCCGATGTGGTTCTTAGCCACGCAGAGCGAGTTCTTCGAATATGTGGGCAACCGGCAAGAGAGTGCATCTTTAAGCATCTCTGTCATCTTGGTCATGAGCATTGAGCTCATTTCCTCAACAGCAGATTTGATCAGCACCTCATTTTTCTCTGCTAGTTTCACCTCTAGAAATTCAGTCGATTCCTGGTGCTTCTGTTTCATTTCAAAGACTTAACTTTCTGCGTTGACTCCTCCAAATTTGCATTCACTTTTCTTCCATGGAGGTCATCCGATTGGTCGAGTGTTTTGTATATGCACCCGATTCAAGAATGGCTAAGACCTTCCATTATGCTCGAGCTTGATTGACCAATGTTTCTTCCATCTGAGCAATTTTGATCGCCATTGGCTCAATCTTCTCAAGTTTCTCCATTACGGGAGTGAGATCAATCTCAGCAGCCTTCTGCACCTTCTGTTCTGTTTGATCATCCTGAGTTCCAGCTTCATCCTGAGCTCCGGTCTCCAATTGAGCCTCGATCTGTTTTATCGAGACAATTGAAATTAAAGATAGTACTTTTCAAAGAACTTTGGCATATTTGTTAATAGTGCCAAAAGGTACCTGAAGAGTGCTAGCTTCAGTCTGAGGTTGATCAGCAATAGAAGTCTCTTTTTCCATTTGAGACTGATCCTCAGCATCTCCCTGTTGGTCCCCATCTCCATCTTTGGATTTGTCTCCATTTGCTTCGGGGCACCAACTTCATTGTTCTCTTCTCGGCTAACTTCCTCTCGAACCACTCATCAAAATCGGATTTTTTCATCCTCGAGCTTTGTCCTTCGAACCACGAGAAGTCGGTTAGGAAGGTTTGTCTCCTCATTCCACCCGTCTTCCCCTCCGAATCAAAGAATGTCAAGCATCTCGGGAAGAGTCGATTGAGGATATACACCGTCGTCCTTAATCAAGAAAATATCTTCAGATCGGGGTATGAAATGAGCTCGAGGTATCGGTCAGGATGAACCGTTCCCCCTTGCTCCTCCATTCGCCTTCTTGACCTCGCGCCCTTCTTCCATCTCGGGCTCTCGGTTCGATAGAAGCTTCGCTAAGGGATCAAGCGGTAGATCACTCGAGCTCTTCGAGAATATTTTGCTCCCGGGCCTCATGAAGGTCGAAGTTTGTGCATTCAGGTCCTCGGTTGCATCCGAGTGGGTTCTCGAGCCCGAGTACGGCATATCATCGGTTTAGTCCGAGTTGGTTAAATGCGTCGAGCTGCACATCTTCGATCTACTCGAGTGGCTCTTCGCAATCGAGCACAGACTTCCGAGGTAGGTATCTCTGAGGTCCGAGCTCCTTTAAAATTTCTGAGAAATTTTATCTCAGACTTGAGTGATGTCTCGAGCACCTCGAGAAGACCCGCTCCTCGGTCGATCTCAGTGTCTGGAGATAACCCGAGCCAACACTTGTAATGGCAAACTTTGAGCGGTTTTGTCTTCGTGTTGTATCTCCTAATAATCATCAAGCTACCTTCGCCGGTGAGAACCACCAATCTTCTGCGTTTTGGAGCAAGATTCTTCATTTCATCATTTTTTTGCTCCTTGCTCCATTTTTGCCTCCAAATGTAACCTTCCCCTGGTTTGTTGGGTCTCTTTCTCGGCAGCCAGAAGGTGATTCTACCTTCTTTTCTCTTTTCCTTGAATGGCCTGCTTTTTTTCCGAAATGGGTTTGAAGAGAATTTTGGTTTTAGGGAATGGGGTTGAATTGGCGAAGATATCCTCCTCCTCTCGGACATCTCCAAAATATAAGCAATTTTGGTGGCATGGTGGATCTTGCCTTTCATCATGATTGTCCCATTGACCCTTTTTTATGACCTTGGCTTGCTCCTTCACCATCCCGAATTAAAATTTCACCCGATTGAAGTCGATGGTAGGAGATGCCTCAATCGCAACCATCAATCCGAGCTTGGGTACTAATCACTTTCAAAACTCCCGCAAAGACTCATGATGCACTTGCTCACAATATCCATCAAAGACACGATATTGTGGCTTTAGATGCCTCTTATTCAATGTCGCCTCAAATTTCACAGATTCTCGGCAATCCTATCAAGGTACTCTCGCTCTCTACCCGACATATACGTCGCAGGATCCTTTCCTCTATCACAGAGTTCAAACACATCGTTCAGATTTTTCGGAATTATGCACAAATCCCTCTCAAAATCGACGTATTTTGACGAATGCTCTAAATGTGATGTGGTAATCGAAGAATGCATACCATCTTCTTCATCTATTATCAAATTACAGATGAATTCGATTACCTCCTTTGCGAACTCCTGGTCTGGTCGGCTTGCGACTAGATGGGTGAGTTTAGCCAGTCGGATCATATGCAGAGCCTCCTCTTCTGGCTTTGAGTTGTTTGTGTTTTCGAGTGAGACAACGAACTCGTACCATGGCTTGTTGGTTATGGCTAATTTCTCGAACAAGGTTGGGGCCATTTTAGAGATTGATTTAAGAATTTGAAGCTTTAGGGTTTGGAGATTTCTGGGCAAAGGGATTTTTAACTGCAGGGGATTTGGGAACGAAGGGTTTGATAAAACTTTGGCTTGAATGGCTTAAAGGGGTATATATAGCTTCAAGATCGTGGAGGATCGTGTGGGTTAGGTGAGAAACAACGGTTGAGATTAATCTCCGATTAATCGGGTATACGAACCGACGATCTCTAAAAAGTAAGCCGCCAAAACATCCTCATTGGTCATTAATGTAGCAGAGCATTAAATGACTGTTGACCTTCTTCGGAATATGAAACGATCCCGCCCAAAACATTCCTCAGGTGTTTTGTATTTATTGCGAATGATTACTGAGTTTTACTTGAGCAATAAATGAGTCGCATGAGTCTTTACTTCTTCAGACCAATTTCCCTCTATCAGTCTTACTGAGTACTGATCTTGATAAAATGTCAGTATAATACTGAGTACTGAATGGGTTCAGCATACTACTGAGTATTGTCCTTCAGTAAATCTGAGTTTCTTGAGACTCAGTTCAGTATTTCCATTTTATCCTGAGTTTCTCAGTAGAATTCTGAGAAACCTTCATGCATCTGAAAATCTTCAAATTTTCAGTTTTACTCTATACACCTGGTTCTAACATCCCTAATTCAACTGAAAGTTCCTGAAATCTTGATTCAGCCAAAGGTTTAGTCAAGATATCAGCTCTTTGCCTATCAGTATGAATTTTCTCCATCCTTATGTCCTTTTTCTCGACATGATCTCTGATGAAGTGATGTCTGATATCCACATGCTTGCATCTGGTGTGCAATACCGGATTTTGTGAAATAGCAATGGCACTATTGTTGTCACAAAATATTGGTACTTCATTGGCTTCAACTTTATAATCCCTCAATTGTTGTCTGAGCCAAAGAATCTGTGCACAGCAGCTTCCTGCAGCCATGTATTCAGCTTCAGTAGTACTGGTTGCTACTGAGGTCTGTTTCTTTGAAAACCAAGATATCAGCTTGCTTCCTAGAAATTGACAAGTTCCTGTTGTGGACTTCCTGTCAATTCTACAACCTCCATAATCAGCATCTGAGTAACCAGTTAATTCAAGGTTATCGTCAGCTGGATACCATAATCCTCTATTCACTGTGCCCTTAAGATATCTTAGTATCTTTTTGGCAGCCTCCATGTGACTAGTCTTAGGATTAGCTTGGTATCTTGCACATATCCCAACAGCAAATGTTATATCTGGCCTACTTGCTGTGAGATAGAGCAATGATCCAATGATTCCTCTATAATCAGTATGATTCACTGATTTGCCTTCTGAATCAGGATCCATCTTGTAGTTAGTATTCATAGGAATCCTAACTGCATTGCAATTTTGTACACCATATTTGGCAATCAGATCTCTGGTGTACTTTGCCTGGTTGATGAATATTCCTTCCTTTGATTGTTTCACTTGAAGTCCTAGAAAGAAATTCATCTCTCCCATCATTGACATCTCAAACTTGCTTTTCATCAGTGTTGAAAACTTTTCACACAAACCGGTGGTTTGGAGATCCAAAAATGATGTCATCAACATATATCTCAACTAGTAAGATATCTTCCCCATCCTCTATCCCAAACAGAGTTCTATCAACATTCCTTTGACAAAACCATGGTCAAGAAGAAACCGAGAAAGAGTATCATACCATGCTCGGGTGCTTGCTTAAGACCATACAAAGCTTTTCCGAGCACAGAAACTTGGTCATTCTGCTTTGAAACCGGGGAGGTTGTTCCACATAAACCTCTTCTTTAAGCACACCGCTCGAAATGCACTTTTCACATCCATTTGATAGATCGTGAACTTCATGTGGGCAAAGATATGCAAGAAACAATCTGATGGCTTCTAGTCTTGCAACAGCAAAGGTTTCATCATAATCCAAGCCTTCTTCTTGGGAATAACCTTGTCTTTACTAAATTTGCTTTGTTTCTTACAATGTTGTTGTTTTCATCTCTTTTATTCTTGAAAACCCACTTGGTTCCAATGACATTGTGCCTTTCCGGGTCTATCTACTAGCTCCCATACCTCATTCCTTGAGAATTGATTCACTTTCATCTTGCATAGCAAGAATTCGAAATATCCTAAGAATATTCCTTCATCGCCTTTTACTATCAAAAAGTTTTCAACCGATCTTTACCATTATTGTGTATGAAACACTTGCAACCAAACACACGAAAAGAAAGAAACAAGAGGCTTCCTTTCATTCCAAAGCTCATAGGGTGTTTTGCCTTGACTCTTGGTCAAGATGGATCTGCTTCGAGAGTAGCATGCAAAGTTGATGACTTTCAAATTTCAAAAATCTTTTAGGAATATCGACTTCACTATCATAGTCCTTGCGAACTTTCTTTCGTAGTCCCGCTCCTCCTTTCAAGAACAACACCATTCTGTTGAGGGGTCCTTGCAGCTGATGTTTCATGTGAAATTCCATTCTCTGCACAATAATCAGATATGATATGATTTATGAATTCAGTTCCTTTGTCAGATCTGATTTTGACCACACTCAGATTTTTCTCAATATCTTGAGCTTTTTCAAGAACTCCGGCGCTTTTATATCGAGTCTCTTTCTTCTTGAGTAAGAATATGACCCAAGTATATCTCAAGTAGTCATCAACTACTACCAATGTGTATTTCCTGCCATTAGTGCTTACAGGTGTTATAGGACCAAAGAGATCCATATGCAAAAGCTGAAGTATTCTCTCAAGAGAAACTTCTACTTTGCTTTTAAATGATGCTTTAGCTTGTTTTCCTTTTGACATGCATCACAAATGTGTTCCTTCTTCGAACACTTCATTAGGCAACCCTCTCACAAGAGCTAATCTTGCAAGCTTGTTCGGGGTTTTGAAATTTAGGTGATTCATTCTTTTTATGCCATAACCAACCGGGTATCTGTGGAACTTTTAGCAACTAAACATGTATCTTTAGGAGTTGAACTCCAATCGACCAAGATACACATTCCCTTTTCTTGTACGGTCGGTAAGAATATTTTTACGTGATGTATCATCTTTCACAAAACATAAGTTCTTGGAGAACTCAACATTGAAACCCTTATCACGTAATTGGCTAATTGAAAGCAAATTATGCTTCAATCCGATATACATATGAAACACCATGGATATGAATCGAGTCGATCTCCAAGGTTCCATATCCTTCAGTCTGTCCCATGGAGTTATCTCCAAAAGTGATCTGTGGGCCTCTTTGTTCAACATACTCACTGAGCATCTTCTTGAATCCTGTCATATATCTTGAGCATCCACTGTCAAGATACCATACTTCAGGAGCTTTTTCATCTCTGCTCATCAGTGCCATGTGATCTTTCATCAGTTTAGTGCCCTTGTTTTCCTCCCCGAAAAAAGCAGATCAATTCTTAGGTACCCATTTTGTGTAGGGTCCTACAAGGTTAGATGTACCTTTTCGAATCCAAATTTGCACGACAACTCTAATCACTTTAGAGTGGCTAATTTGTCTTCCATAAACATCAACATACACATCTACTACTCTGGGTGCCTTAGCAAATTTCTGTGTATGTGTGCTAGCTTTAGCATGAACATGGGCTTTTGAATTCTTCTTTGATTCAGGCCTTTTGTTCAGATGCTTGGGCTTTTGTGCAGCTGGTCTAAATCTTTGTTGACTCGGGTTCAGATAACCTTTACCTTTAGGCAAGTGAGGTTCAGATTGTCTCATCTTGAAATCTAGGTCTTTCAAACAGTCTTGAGGACTTGGTCTCTTCATTTGAGAATGTCTCTGAAAGTTTTCTCATCCGAGGATTCCTCCGATGGTTCAATGTGGAGCCTTTCAGATTTGCATTCTTAGCCCGAGGCTTTGAAGTACTTGCTCGAAACTTTCCAAATCGATTTGCTTTTGTTTTCTAGCCTTCACCGCGGTTTGGGCTTTCTAACCGATCATTCAGTTTTTTGGCCATAAGTCCTTTTCCCTTGTCTACAACCTTGGGCATAACTTCAGCTTGAAGTGTAGGTGCCACTGGTTTTACAAAGATAGTCTTCTTGCTACATGATGCAGCATTAAGATGACCTTGTGAGGTTCCCCCTGGAGTGTATCCCAATCCAGTTTTTATAGTGGCAGATCTCTGGTAACTCTAAATTTTATCTATCACATTAGATGCTTTATTCAATAGAGTTAACTTCTTCTGTGCACTATCCTCACAGTTGTGTAGAGTTTTATGCTTCTCAGAGAGGTCATTGAACTCGGTTCTGATTATCTGAATCTCTTCAGTGGATTTCTCTAGCTTTTCAGTTAGGGACATTATCAATTTCTCTTTCTCTGAGAGTTGTACTTTCTAACATCCATTCATCAAGAGCTCCCATTAATTGAGAAGTGATCTCGGTTTTGCTAGAGTCTTTCCATTTTAGATTTTTTCACTTTCAGCCTTCCTTATTCTCGCTCTTGAGTTCTATTTAGCGATCCTTGCAAAACAAAGATCCTCCTTCATCAGATTCTCGAAAGAATCCATCAGGTCAAAATGACTGTTTTCAGTGGAACTAGAAAACTCTTGTGCTAGTGTAGGAGCAACAACAGAGAAAGAAGAGTTTACCTCCTCAATGTCCATCAGACAGATGTCATCACTTTCACCGCATGAGAAATATCTCATCCGAAGAGCTAGATCCTCCTCGAAGTGTTCTTCTTCGCAACCATGGCCTTTTTGCTTGAGAACTTCTGGTCTCTTATAGCTTGTCTTTCTCTTCTCTCCTTAGCACTCAACTCGGACAATCATACTTGAAGTGACCTTTCTTCCGGCAATTATAGCATCTGTTGGCATCATCATCCTTGATCATTTTCTTCTTTGGACTTGGAGTCCTTCTTTGCGATGAAGATCCTTCAAATTTCGTGTCCTTCTTCTTCTCGGTTGATCCGTCCTCGGGTTTCTTCCGGTACACAATGGTTCCTGTAATAGCTTTTTGTATTTTCCAAATCTACTATTAAGTCCGTCAAACCTCCTTGCCATCAAGTCTTAGCTTATCCTCAAGCTCATCCCGATGTTTGGCATGAGGGTTCTCGAACTCTCTAGTTTTATGTGTTTTATCTTTGGCTTTTAAAGCCACATTCTTACTCGATGAAGAATCATCTTTTTGTCGGCCCTTTTTTGGATTTTTTTTTATCAATTACAAATTCATAGGCTTTTCACGAGAGAAGACTTGTTGGTATGGCATTGAGCTAATGTTCTTGGTGTTTTCAATCACCACTGCATGAATATCCCATTTCTTAGAAAGACCTCTAAGAATTTTCAATGTCACTTCTCTTTGTGGATATCTCTTTCCAAGTGCGTTTAGATCATTCATGATGCTAGTGAATCTGACTTCCAATTTGTCTATTGATTCACCATCATCCATTTCAAAACCGCAAACTTTCCAATTGCCAATTGAAAGTTTGTTTTTAGTTTTATATGATCTCGTGCCTTGCACATAACAAATAAAGTGTATCCCATATTTCCTTAGCAGTATTACAGTGAGAGATCATTCCCATCACACCATCATCAATTGTGTTGTATAGTGTGTCTTTTGCAATGTAGTCTAGATTGACTAACTTTCTCTCCTCAGGAGTTAGTTGGTCATCAGACTTAGGAAATTCTGCTCTAGGATCAATTCTCTCTTCTTCTTCGTAATTCAGGATTCACCACAAGAAATTTGAATGGTCCTTGAGAAACCACTCTCCACATACGCCATGTTTGAAATATGAGAGCTGCATTCTCAGTCTCCATATATCATAGTTCTCTACTGAGAACATGGGAAGTTTTTTAGAGGACATTTTTTTTTTTTTTTATCTTTTGAAAAGAAAAAATTTCAGCAAATAAGATCAGTTCAGATAGACCACAAGTATTTTTGAAAGTAAAACTTTGGTCAACACAAAGCCAGGGTCAAGTTGAACCAACGCTTCTTATACCACTTGTTGGTCCCTCGTGAAAATGAGTCTTACACGTGTATGGGGGGGGGGAATACACGTGTTCAGTGATTTTAAAACTTTTTCTTACTGAGGTCAGCTTGGGTCAGATAATCCTGAAGATTAGGTTCTGAGAAGCACAGATCGCTCTGAGTCAAAGTCTCATTGAGACAAAGGATCCCGAAACTTTTCGATATACTCAGATAATCCCAACCCGAATCTCGAGTGTCAGAGATCCCGAGTTGCTTGGATCGATAACTAACTTATCAATCCTTAGAAGAGAATTCGGTTTGATAACTATCTGTTCTAGCTACTCGATCGTCTTGAATGGTTGGCCCTTAGATTATACTCGCTTTTAAGCTTTGGTTGAAAAACCTTCCCTTTATGAAATAGTGATTAATTAGGCCGTGATTCACTTATGCAACTTCAATTGGATTGATTCCAATCAATATCGATGAAAAGTATGCTTTCAAAATCGTCAAATGCAACGAGATAAGCAAAGATAAGGAAAGCAATAAAGAACACAACAATTATAGTGGTTCGAGACTCAAGCTCCTACGCCCACTCTCCCGACTCTTCGAGAGAAATTCACTATCAACTTCGAGCTTTACACTACCTCGTGGTTTACTTACTCAACTCGGCCCCGAAGTTTTCCTCGACTATTCCACGTAGTTTACTTACTCAACCCGACCTTGAGTTTTTCACTACCTCCGTAGTTTACTTACTCAATCACACACAAGCTTTCGACTACCTCTCAGCTTACTAACTTCTCCTCTAGAGTTTTCTGACTACTCCGCGTAGTTTACTAACTCTTTACAACTCTACTCACCAACAAACACACTCCAACTACCTTCTCAAGGGTTTGGGGTTTCTTGGTTGGTTTCCAACTAGGATGAGATATCCTTTACAATGAAGCACAATGCAAAGGTTTAGGATATCTCGACTAAGCTTTGGATAAATCTTATCAAGCTAGGCTTAGTAAAGTGAGCTCTCTTCAATATAGAAGCACTTGGCAAATTCAAGGTATTTCGAGTGCTTTAACTTTTGCAAGAATAAGTTTGAGCTCTTGAGTTGCGTATAAATTTCCTGTAACCTTACAATGTAGAGGGTCACCAGTATTTATAGGCATACACCAAGGTTACTCTTGAAAACTATCCGTTGGAGAGATAGCTTCGTGAGTTCCCTCTTATGGTGTGTGAAACGGCTATATTTAGGGTCCTAAACTCCCTAACACTTTCTAGGCAATAGTCTTTCATGTAGCCGGTCTTCACTTTTTTTGATCCGGAACTTTCGTACATCCGACATCTTTTTTTTTGCTTGTCAACACCGTCGATGATGGCATGATGTCGTCTTCTTCTTTTTGACTTTTGTCTTCAGTTAAAGGTAGACACCTTCAACGGCTCTTTTGGTTACAAACTCCGAGTTTGATATAACCTTAACAACACTTCTGACTTAGTTCCTTTTGTCTGCATTTGAATGTCTTGGCAATATCTATCTTTCTAAGGTATTGCGTTTCTCTCAGTATTGTATCCTTCAGATAGATATATTCAATGCCTCGGATCATTCGAGTTCATATCGAAGCGAAGACATTATCGAGTCTTGATAATTACCGTGGCTTTCGATATTCTTGATCTTGATTTCTCGATCTTGATCTTGCGTCTTGAGTCTTCGAGTCTTGAGGTCTTCGAGTCTTTAGATTTATCTTGACCGATATCTTGAAGTCTTTTATCTTGAGTCTTGATTCTCGATTTCATCTTGAATCTTGAGATTTGAACCTATCCTATCCTCAACTATATATCTTTGACTATACATTTCGCAGATAACATCCTGAATACTCTAAAACTGAATTCTGACTCAACTATCAAGATCATTCTGAACATGTTATACTTAGGGGTTTTGGGATCTTAATCAAAATCATATAATATTTTATTAAATTCATCTCCCAACACGTATCCCCATAAGAATGTCGGAAGGGATGAGAAGCTCATCATGGACCTCACCATGTCTAACAGGGTTCGGTTTCTCCTTTCGGACACACCGTTCATCTGAGGTGTTCCGGGAGGAGTCAATTGAGACTGGATTCCATGTAACTTTAAGTAATCAGTGAATTCATGGCTAAGGTATTCTCCTCCTTGATCCGATCGAAGAGTCTTGATACTCTTTCCAAGTTGCTTCTCTACTTCAGCCTTAAACTCTTTGAATTTCTCAAACGATTCGGATTTGTGTTTCATAAGATACACATATCCGTACCTTGAGAAATCATCAGTGAAAGTGATGAAGTATCCGAAGTAACCCCTAGCTAGAGTGGGCAATGGTCCACAAACATCACTGTGGATCAACTCTAGAACTTCTTTGGCACGAACCCCTTTCCCAAAGAAGGATTTGTTGGTCATTTTGCCCTTGAAACAGGATTCACAATTTCCATAAGACTAAAAGTCGAATGGTGTTAAGTAGTCTAACATTCTTAACCTTGCAATTCTATTCTCATTTGCATGACCAAGCCTACAATTCCACAAGTAAGTCGGGTTTTCATGATTACTAAGTTTGAGTCGTTTGTTTTGTATATTAAGAACATTATATCCACAATGCAACAAGTATAAACCATTAGATAAAGGAGAATTTCCATACACATCACCATTAAGCAAAAAATAACAATTATTGTTTGCAAAATGGAAGGAAAAACCTTCAATATCCAACATCGGAATAGAAATAATGTTGCGGGTAATAGAGGGAACAAAATAACAATTATTCAGTTCAAGTCTAAAACCAGAGGGTAAATCTAAAATGTAAACGCCAACACGTTCAGTATCGGAATAGAAATAATGTTGCGGGTAATAGAGGGAACAAAATAACAATTATTCAGTTCAAGTCTAAAACCAGAGGGTAAATCTAAAACGTAAACGCCAACACGTTCAGTAGCAACTCTTGCTCCATTCCCAACGTGTAGGGAGGCTTCACCCGACCTAACTGCCCTGCTATCCTTGAGACCCTGCATATTTGTACAAATGTGTGAGCCACAACCGGTATTTAATACCCAGCAGTTAGTATCATTTGTGGACATGTTTATCTCAATAACAAACATACCTGTTCCAGTGGCTGAGACACCTTGTGTCTTCTTTTCAGCTGCTAAAACCTTGCAGTCGTTCTTCCAATGCCCCTTCTGCTTGCAGTGGAGGCATACATCCTTATCCACCCTCTCCCTCTTCTGAATTCCACCTTTGGGCTTAAGGAAGTTTGGCTTGGAGCGGAAGAAGTAGGGGCACTCACCATGAGCACGGGTTTTTCCTTAGCAGTGGAAGACTCAAAGGTCTTTAGCATGTTATGCAGCTCGGGCATAGTCGATTTCGTCATATTCAAATTAAAGTTTACTACGAAACTCGAATATGAATCAGGAAGTAACTGAAGAATGGCATAAACAGCAACATTGGTCTTGAGCTCAATGCCCAGGCGACCAAGTTTCTCGATTAGCCCAATCATCTTTAACACATGAGGAGAAACCTTCCCTCCCTCAGACAATCGACATCTAAACAGATCTCTCATCACTTCATAAATCTCAGAACGAGATTCAGAATTAAAGAGATCCTTCAGATGCTTAATCATCTCGAAGAGAAGCATCTTCTCATGTTGCCTTTGCAATTCGGGAGTCATCCTGAGCAGCATAACACACTGAGCCTGGGAAGCATCCTCTTGATGCTTCTTCCGAAATTCTTCGTCAAACTCCTCAAATTTCTTGAAATACCGGCCTCAGGGGTAGAGGATTGGCGTGTCCAACACGTACTAATATTTTCTTGCTGAGCACCAAACGAACGTTTTTTAAGTGCGGTCGAGAAAGTTTGGCCCAGCCAATTTGTTCGTTTCCAAAATGCTTCTCAATGACAAGTTATTCATTTCAACAATCCTAGAGAAATAAAATAAAATGGGAATTAAAACACATAATTCCTATGATCAATATTCAGCAATCAAAATAAACGTGGCCTTTCTTTTGTGTTTATTTTGTCTCCATTATTTTCACATACTCAACGACCTCATCGGAAGAGTACGAATTTATATCAAATATAAATTGTAATGGACTAGGATCCACATTCCTACTATCATGATCCCTTCTTTGGCTGAATATCACGATAGCATAACTGGTAGGTCTCAAAACCAATTGCAAAATTGCAACTTTAGTTGATTGAACCTAGTTCAATCGGATGTCCCCTAACTTTCGTTTTCCTACTTTGGCTTGTGAAATAAAGTTAAGTTGGTTTACAACCATCAAGCGGCGACACTACGTGTCCCTATAAAAGTTCCATTGAATGTAGATCCGAGCAAAAGACTTTGGTCTTAAATACCCATTGGAACGAAATCCCCGGTTTACTATTAATTTTGATGGAACATCTTATCAAATTAAAGGTAAAACCATATTTTAGTGAGGAACATTTTAAAGGCGGGGTATTAATTGCTTAATCGAGATCCAACATGTTAATCTATATCATATTTGAGCAATTATTGGGCGTCGCCTACCCAAACATGATTTACACGGACTAACATTTATATGGGTGTCGTCTACCCAAACAATAATACGGTCGGACAATTATTGGGCGCCGCCTACCCAAACAATTATAATGCGGACTAAAAGCATTAACAAATTAAATTAAATTTGTTAACCAAGTGGGATTTAATAATTTATTAAAACTTTATCGAATTAATTTCAAAATTCAATAATTATTAACCAATTATTAAAATAATTAAATTAATCTAATTAATCTTTAACTTATGGTCCAACCAACAAGATTAATTAATATAACCTTTTATTAGTCCAACTAATAAATTTCTTTAAAGTCAAATTTAATTAACCCAAAAATTAACAAATATATCAGTTTTAAATTCATTAATTTTAGGGGGCTCAGGTGCAAATTTCTAAAATTGCACGGGAGGGTTTGTCTCAAATCGAATTTGCAAAACATCCCTCTTACATCATCACCCTTTCCGCATCAGATCCAATTCGAAAACCAACACCCAAATTAGCCAAATTTTAGATTAATTTGTATCATCAATCAGAATCAACATCAAATTAATCCAAACAATTCAGTCCCAATTAATCGAATGAAATCATAAACAACTAAACTATCCAGATTTCCAATTCAAAGAAACAGGGATCAAAACTGAGGCAAAATTAACGCGAAGAACACGGCCGACTGAATAGGCGCGAGTCACCGCCGCCATGCACCGCGGCGCAGCGAGTCGATCGCCACTGCGAAAATGAGCGCGAGCGAAAAAGGAGGGGGCACGCGAGTCGTGTTTTTTGCTCGGACCGTTCAAACCAGAGCATCTCGAGGAAGACGAACGAAACGCGGTACGCGCCATCGAAATCATCTCGATTTTTGGTTCCGGAGATTTTTCATCGAAAATGGCGCTTTGAAGCGCGAGAGATGAGACACACCGCCAAAGGTCTCAAAATGCTTTAAAACAAATAACTTAACCGCCGTGAAAAGATACGGCATTAGAGAGGACAAATCACCATGGGAATCGTAGATCGCGACAGAGCACCGCAAGCCACGCCACGAGCTTTCGCACGCGTCGTGAGGCATGGCGCCGGCCTTCAGCGACGCGGCGTAGCACCGCCGACCATGGGGCGAACGGGTGCAGCGGCGAAATCCCCGACGTGGGGAAACCCTAATTCTGGGTTGGGGACGAAAGGCAAACCGAGCAGCCAAATAAGATAAAGGGGTGCAGTTTAACAAATAACCATGCCCCTTGGTTTTAATAATAAAAAAAAATTAATTTTAAAACCAAAAGCAATTATAACAAAGAGCCTGAAGCTCTGATACCACTGTTGGAATTTAGAGGCACGTAAACACGTAATACATGCGCAACGGAAATTAAAGTTCACCAACAACGAACAGTTTAATTGCATAATTAAATACGAGTAAACGTAAACAGAATTCTTACAGCACTTCGTACACGGATTCCTCAACTATGGTATCCACGTAACAATCATTTACTAATCTGCACAGATTTGCTAGGAAAATTCTAACTTAGAGATTTTATGGAGAAAATATGAACTCACGTATTATGAATTCCCAAGAGATCATATATATAGGAAAGGACCAGCTTAAATCTTAAGCTAACCTTTATTAGGAAAATCCCTAATAAAATAAATCTCTTAGATATAAATCTCTACGGATTTAAATTCCATATATGACAAATCTCTACGATTTATTTCCATATATATTAAATCCTATAATAATATTCCAAATATTATTATTGGGAATTCTTATTTAATTAAATCCAATTTAATTAAACATTAATAATAATTAATTCCAAATTAATCTATTATTAATTACTTCTCCATAAATTAAATATTAAATGTAATTTAACATTTAATCAACCAACTATAATTAGTAAATAACCATTACTTGTTGTGTGACCCATAGACCCTCACATATCGAGTGATTAGTCAAACTAACGGTCTTAATTGAACCCTAGACAATAAATCAGACATTCTCAATATATGAGGTACGTTGCCAGGAAATGTGCAACTACCTGTAACTGAAACATGGGCTATTACGATTTTCTCCTTTCATTCGCGAATGCTCGATTAAGTTTTTAACATGATGAAGTGTCTATTCAAATAACTTAATCATTTTATCTCTAATCAGTAATCACTAATTGATCACTTATGTCACACTTGGCCACAAAGTCCAAGTTGACGTGCATTGGTCAATAACTTTGATCCAATTATGATGAGAAGATGAATATTCTCTCTAAATCCACTTTGAGGGATGAATCTTTTTCTTGGCTCAACTACCACGCACATGCACTTCGTGATGAACCCAATCCAAGCCATATCTACCCATAGACGGGTGCAAGCGTCGGTCATGGTCAAAGTTCATCACTCCACACATGTCATGCGTATTGACCTCAAGTCAAAGGAGTGTCGCATCGCTCCCACTTACCGAGACACCCGTAGACACATATAGTGGAACTACATCAAACGGTTTCTCGGATGGGTATACCAATACCCTCTAAGGTATTTGTGCATCCATCATGAGATACCTAGTATCTCGTAGTAAGTGAGATCTTACTACACTCTCCAAGAGTATGATGCTGATCGTACATCAATCTTCATTGCATCATCAATATCCCCTTCTCGATGATCCTTGATCGGGGCTATTTGAGAATCATGCTTAAGTCATCTGAGTTCTCACACACTCAATGATAACAGTGACTCAAGGGAACACAGATAAGAACAAATGCAAACAATCAAACATAATATTCTAATAAGTGCAACGCCATATATTTAATATTAAATAAACAATAATATTAAATCAATACTGAATATTATATGAGCATTATGTCCTTACAATGGATTGTCTCTAGGACACTAACACTAACATACCTCTGGTTGACTGAGTTACAGATAGAAAATAAGAACGATTTACCATTTATTAGTATTAATTTACATGTATACAAGGAAATATTTGTGCATTTGGTTTACATGTGAAGTGCAATTTCGAAGGTATTTAATAAGCAATGGTATACATATTGTTGGGAAATTTATAGTTTTGATGAAAGTTCCAACAACACTTGTAATAGACCAATCGGACTGCGAACGATCGATGTTTATATTATTACTGATAGAGACCAGGTTTGATAATTATCAGATAGAACAACCGATGTAATAGATAGGTCACATATTGAGGGGGAACTCAATATGTATAGGTCAGATCTGAAGACTCAAAGAACAAGCTGATATCCGACAGGCCAGAACGCTAGAAAAGAACAGAAGATCAGATTGATCCGATCCAATGATATCTCACCGAAGTCATGAAGCTCAAACTCGGGATACTCAAGATCGATGACTTCCAGATGATCGCACTTTTGGATTTAAAAAGCGTAAGACCTACATCACCGGTCCGCTAGTTGAAGCTAAGTCAACCGCATCGAAGACTCTATCGTAGATCGACCGCCAGATCGACAAAACAATGCTCACCACTAGGTGAAATCGATGTTTCACCTAATCATACGCCTATGATCCGAACAAGAAGAATGTCAAGCTTTAGTTGGAAGAACAAAGACCAAAAAGTAAGTCCGCTATCCAATAAGAACAAGACACGATGATCGGAGCCGCAATTATGGGATTTGATTTTACCTCTCAGAAACGGCCACAAAGTACAAATTCACGCTTTTCGCCATGCCGCCTCGGTTAGTCACATCAAGCCCGCAGAAGTTCACTAAATATAGCCAAGTTCAAATTGCTCTCCAACGGCTCTTTTGATTTCAAGGTCTATATATATGGGATTACACTTTAGAGTGAAACACGGAAAACGAACGAAAAAACGCTTGAACAATCAAGAAGCTCAAGCTAATTTTAGATTTCCGCACAAGAACACGATCAAGAAGAATATTTTATTAAGTGTTCATCCCATAAGTTCTTAGCATAGAAATCTTTTCATCTAGCCGATTAGGCTACTTATACGCAAGAAAAAGATTTCATAGTTGAACCTCAACAATCTTACCCAAACCCCCAAGTTAGGTTAGGTTAAGTTGTTTAGCAAGATTTCGCATCAGGGTTTCTAGTTCTCGATTTCGGATCGGCCGAGTGTGAACTCTTTAAACATCTAGTCGGTGTAATTGTGTTGACTTACACATAAAACAAAGTCCAGCTTGGTTAAGTTCTGCGTTGTCTTTTGATAGGGAAGAGTGGACGAGGATCGGTTTGTCCGAACCACTATAAATCTTGTGTGCCACTATCGCTTTGATTAACCGCTCACATAATCGCACACAACCTTTAAAGCGCATACATATTTCCAAGTTGAGATCACCTAGCACCAAGCTTCGATCCGATCATACTTGACACTTCACCAACCGATTAAAAGATTAACCTTGAATCGATTTATCAAAACCGGTTTTTCACACGGTAAAACTTAAGCTTCCGCACACATCGCTTAAACCGATATTACCGAATCGATCCGCTTCAGCGATCAAGAAGTTGGTTATCACCCAAATCGATTCACTCAAGACTCGATCAAAGCTAATCGCCTCACACCGACCAAGACGAAAAGTTTTTCGTAAGTCTATTCACCCTCCCCTCTAGACTTCGCCTCACTAAACCCGCTCGACCTACAAGTGGTATCGAGTCATTGGTTCTACTGCACTAATCGACTTCAGGTATCATCGATTCTTGAGGAAGAATCTTTGTGGTCAATCGAATCGATCTTGAAAACCATTTTTAAAACTCATTCATTTTCCAAAATCACTCAAAGATGGATAACACCTCGTATGTATCATGATCCGCCAAGTTCTCAATCGATGAGTATGCAGATTGGGCCATATATATGTCCAACCATCTAGGCTCGATCAAGGAGAGAATGATGGAAGTCATCGAAAGAGGACCCATCATCATTTATTACGACAACCCCGCAGCCGAGGAGATACGCACTTTTGCCCCGAAGTCTTGTACGAAAAAAGCCCAAATTTGATGGATGCGTAAGAGAGGAAATCGCATACTCTAGATACTATCGCAAGGCATATTATCATGAAAACAATGGATAAGGTCACTAAAGAAAAGATTAAGTATCTCAAATCATGCGAAAGCAATGTGATACTCGCCGAAATATGCGAGGGAAATGAACAAATAAAAGACAAATTGCCTACAAGTTTAACCGGTGAAGTTCGAGAAACCAAGATGTCGCCTAAACTAAACCATCAACGAACTCGATGGAAGAATTACAATGTCCATAAACAAGCTTCGAGAACTTGGTAGAGAGATGTCTGATAAAGATATCAACTACAAAATTCTAAGGTCTCTCACCAAGAAGTGGGATATGAAGGTCACGGTGATCAAGGATTGCCAAGACATCTCAAAAATGAAGCCAAGCAAATTTTGTTCTTGAGCCTTAAAGCTCACGAGTTCGACGGATTGAGAGAGGACAAGCGGATGAAGATGAGGTGCCCGCCAAGCCTCAACTTCAAAATCGCTTGCTTTTAAGGCAACCAAAGAAGAGAACGGGCCAACGAACCCGTTGGGAATATAGTGAGTCAGCAGCGTAATCAGACGCTTCCGCTACCGTAAAAGCTTGAGAAATCAAACGTCCAACTTGGTAAGTATCAAGATTCTATAAGGACTATCAACATAGCCGAGATTTAGATAGAGATCAGCCAACAGATCTCCGTGAAGAACCAGATCCGATGATCGGGGATCACAGAGATGAAAGGAAAAGAGATAGTCAGACGGAGGAAGGAAGAGATAACCAATCAGATAGAAGAAGCTCAGACTACTATCAGAAAGGGAAATCACCTGATAGGTCATACAGACGGAGTGATTCACCTGGAAGGAAAGGAACGGTGGATCAAGGAGCGTTTCAACCGTGGAGAAGCCAGTCACTATAGCGCAGACCGCCTGCACTGACGCCAAGAGAAAGGGAAGAAAAGAGGAAATGAAGAGAGCAACGTTATAAAGACAAAAGAGCCATGGTTGCCGATACGCCAGAATTGACGATTCCTATCTCCGCCGAGGACTCGATACTCCTCAGAGAAGACTTCGCCGACAAGAAGCAGGTCGCTGACTTCTATGAAAATGAAGATCCGATATTCTTTCGACGATGATGAGATCTCGCCTCGATGGCCGTGGAGGACCAACTGGAGGTAACCTCCAAACCCCGCTTGCTCGCTTTACACCGCTATCATTAGCACACCCGCCGGGAGATCGACCGCAGCAATTTACTCGAAAGCAATTGCTTGAGGATCTCTCCAATGCAAGAGACACTTATGCTATAGTGGAAGTTCTAAAAATGATAAGTCGAGGACCGTAAATAATCACCATTTGCTAAAGAAAATGATCTATGTAAAGCCTCCTCAACTTAGATCACCGAAATCGCCGTAAGCAATCGAGGAATTTAAAATTCTCGGTTAAAGCTTCGATCAGAGAAGCAGATCAAAGATCACCGGCATTAACAAAACAAAGAAGTTCGATGACTTCAAAATCCTACAAGCAAAATTCGATGAGTCGCTCCAAAAGCATGAAAGTCTAAAATCATCCGAGGATAATCAAGGTAGAAGAAAATGGAGGTTTTTTCAAAATCATCTAAAACCGCTCAAGACATGAACGCCTATTTTCAACAACGACAATAAGAAGGACTTGGCTATGACAACCCTTCCACATCCTCAAAAGCCCCTACCGATTCATCTCAAAAGGTGTATTCGCATTTGAAGTTTCGAAAAGATACATCAAAAGCCAAATATGTATCTAATAAGGAAAAGGACCAATTTGAGTGGTAAGGCAGTGCTTTCAACCGTAAGGGGAACAAAATGGACCCCAACCGGTAAAGCATCACCGAAAATCAACAGAAGAACCCAGCTTTTCCGAAGAAACCTCAACCTAATCAACAGATCGAATCGTAAAAGACAACCCGTAAAAGGGAAGTACAATCTGAGACCCAATCAAGGTCACCGCCTAATAAGCATGCTTCGTAAACCGCAAAAACCACCTATGCCTAAAAGATATGAATCTTTTAATGGTAGCAAATGATTCTACCCCTATAATCGTAAATCTAGGGTCACCAAGACCAACCACACTAGATAAGAAGAAGACAAAACGTAAAAGGAAAATCCCAAATCTTCTAATTCATCCAAGGTTCACACTAATAATCATACAAAAAAGAAAAGATATAAAAGAGATGTATGATTATGTTGATGTATGGGAGACAAATCAGCCTTCGATCTAACCGATCACAATAGAAGTGCTCGCTTTGTATGGATTCCCAAAACTAATCCTAACCCCTCAGACCCAATCCAAAAGGGGTACCTAAAGCCCGATCCGATTGCAGTTCGCGGGTCCGCCAACAAAGGAGGTGTGCAAGCAACTATCCGGGTACATCGATAAATGATGCTCAAGGCACATGATCGAAGCAAACATCTCCTCACTTCTTACATAGAAACGTAAAGGCCCGCGTGTACTCTTTTTTTTATGATGATAACTTTGGCTATACCAAAGGGTTCAAACCTTAGAGAATGATGATGTACAAGTAATCGGAGTCTCAGATGTCGAAGGTCTAAAGCACAACCTATTATCGGTTTTCACAATTCATGACAACGGATTCAAAGGTTGAGTTCTCGACCGATCAATGCACTATCAAGAATCGAGCCACTCAACAGATTTTGCTAATCGTTCAAGGAAAGGGACGATCTACACACCGATTGGAACAAATTGCCCAAGAAATGCATGCCTAATTGTCAAGAGTTCCAAAAGTAAAGAATTGCTCGCACAAAAGAATGAGCCATCCGAACTTTAAAACTCTTAACAAAATAAAGAAGGATGTCTCTAGTAGAAGGACTTCCTAATGAAGTATTTTCAAAGGATCGATATGTATCGCATGTCGAAAAGGAAAACAGTCAAAGCTTCATTCAAGGGAATTCCAGACCGCATCCAAATAGAGTAATCGCAAATGCCTTCATATGGATCTATTCGACCGCGCCATACACCAATACCTCAACGGACGAAATATACTCTAGTAATCGTGGATGATTATTCCAAGTTTACTCCGGGTTATATTCTTACACAAGAAGAATGAGACGACTACGAAGATACCCGAGCCGCTAAAACGACATAAAACGAGAAGGGTGTCAATAGTAAAAAATCGACGATAAAGGTACAAAATTTCAACTCTTTTTATTACCGATTTTTGCTCTAAGTTTGGTATATACAAAGATGAAACATCACCGAGGACGCCAAACAAAATGGAGAAGCCGAACGGAGGAAATGTAACTCTCAAAGAAGTTCGCCGCACAATGTTAAATTTAACATGCGATACCAAGCCGCTTTCAAGGTATAATCAACACCGCATGCCATACTCGTAATGTATGTCTTCCGACTAAGGCTCACTACAAAACACCCTATGAACTGTGGGAAGGACGTAAAACCTCGTGGTTCTTACTTCCATGTTTTTTGGGTGTAAGTGCTTCATACACAACAATGGGAAGAGTCATTGAAGACTTTTGAGGCCAAGTCGATGAGGGTATATTTCTAGATATTCCTCATCTAGCAAGGCTTTCAGTGGTCTACAATGCATTTAACCCTACTTGTGGAAGAAACACCCCATGTAGTCTTTTGATGAAGCATCTTCCGATCAAGAGAAATCACGCGCAGAACAAGATGTACCGATCAACAAGAACCCGATGTTCGTAAAATGGATCACCTAACGATCAAGGAAAAAGAATCGTAAATCAGAATAATATACATTCCAGATCTAGTCGATTCACCGATTATTCAGATCCTAAGGTACGAAAAAAATCGCCGATGAAGAAGTTCGATATAAATTAGATAAAGATCAATCGAACCATCCGCCTCGGGGAACATCCGAAGTTCCCACGAAACGTACATCAAAGACATGATGAGTCCAACATCACCGAGACTTGTTCTTATCAAGTGGATCATAACTCGCACCACTCCCAATCGCTAGTAATGAAATTTTATCGTAAACGGACGATGTTCTCCAAAACGCAAATCGTAATGGTATGATCTCGGATAACCAAATATCCAACCGATCCGATATCGGAGACCCATCCGATAAAGTTAAAACTAGATATCGACAGGTGAAAGTGCCATGTATTGTCATTATCCGCCTATGAAGGAACCAACAACAATAGAGGAAGTTTCTACAAGACGCAAGTCGGATTCTAGCCATGCAGAAAGAGCCGAACAGCTCGACGTAAATCAAGTTTGGGAACCGCAGATGCACTCAAGTCATCAAGACGTTATTGGCACGGGCGGGTATTCAAGAACAAGAGAGATGAGAAAACGCTATCACCGTAAATAAGGCAAGACTTGTTGCTAAGGGGTATTCACAATCGTAAGGAATTGATTATGATGAGACCTTTGCACCGCCGCCGCTTAGAAGCCATTCGGGTCAAGCTTCGCATATGCTTCCCACGAGGGTTCACAGTGGTATCGATGGACGAAAGAGTGCTTTCTTAAACGGGGGTACTAGCAGAGGAAGTTTATGTCTAACAACCTCCGTGCTTTGAAAAGGGCAACCAAGTGTACCGCTTAAAGAAAAGCTCTCTATGGTTCAAAACAAGCTCCTCGAGCTTGGTATGATACACTCTCTCGCTTCTGATCAATAGTGGGTTCACTAAAGGAACAAAGGGACGTAACCTTATTCGTAATAGAAGATGGAAAAGATATTCGATGGTTCAGATTCACGTGATCGACATCATCTTCTGATCTCCTAACAAGAGTCTATGTGAAAGATTCAAAGAAACCGATGCAAGGGAAATTCGAGATGTCCATGATGGGTCGATGAATTACTTTCGTCTTCAAGTGAAGCAAAGTGCGTATGAATATTCATCTCGCCAAGAAAAGTACACTAGGAATTTATCGGCTAAGTTTGAGTTCAAAATTGTAAGGAAGCCAAAATTCCTATGATGACCGGATTCAAGACGGATCCGTATTTAGGATGGTCGAAAACAAATCGGCGGAATATAGGGCTCTCATCGATCTCTACTATACCGACCGCCAAAGACCGTATATATAACCTTCGCAGAGGGTGTGTGCGATTTCGTGCAAATCCAATGATAAGCCACCTAGAAGCAACTAAGCGGATTCTTAAGTATCCGGGGGACGGTAAAATCTTGGTTTATTTTACCCATCGATGATAATCTAGAGCTTAGTGGGTATTCTCGATTCTCGACATGGAGGTTGCAAGATTGACGTAAAATCCACCTCAGAACATGTCGGGCCTAGGAAGTAAACCGATCTCGTGGTTTTCAAAAGAAGGTATATCGGGCCAACATCTACTATCAAGGTAATATATGGTCAGCAGGAAGTCGTTGTTCCCAATCGCCTCGCTTAGTCAAGAAATGAGGGATTATAACATTGAAGCTAACAATGTACCTATTTTCGCGATGAAGAATAGTGCTATTGCAATCACTCGTAATCCCGCTTCTACACACAAGATGCAAGCATGTGGATGTCGACACCATTTTATAAGAGATCATGTTGAAAAGAAGAATATCGTAATGGAAAAGATTCATACCGATATACGTAAAGTCGATATTCTAACCAAGCCACTAGCCGAGATCGATTCAGAGAATTATGCAATGAGCTAGGACTTCGGATCTTGGAGAAAATGCACCTAAAATGTTTGACTTTAATGATCTCCGTAACCAAATTGGTTAAGAGACTAACCAAAGTTGAAAGAAATCAGTTGAGTTTGGTATCTCAATCGATCGTAAGATCACCAAGAACCGATGTGAGAAATCGATCGATCTACAAGATTATCGTGATTAAAGGAACCGATCGATTTAAGGTTTATCGATTAAAGGAAACGCCATTTTAAAAGGAATATCCGATTAAATCAACTTGGGTTATTTTACATCTTTATGAGTCGATTAAGTCGATATTCAAACAAGCAAGATTTACAAGTGATATTCACAAGATTAAAGCTTAAAATCGCATAAAGATACAAAATTTTACACAACAATGGAATAATAGAACTTTTTCATTGATAAAGACCCAAGGTCGTTACATTACAAGATACAAGTACAAAGGACCCGGAGGTCAATACATAAGTGATAACCCAAAAAACCCTAAACCTATAACCCTAAACCCTCATCCTAACCCAAGTGGAGCAGGAGAGAGAGAGATTTTAAATCGATGCTTCTCATTTTCCCCACTTAACAAGGGTGAGAGAGGCTTTAAAAGAAAGAATATATCAAGGCGCCGCAGAGGTCAAGATCAAGAAAAATGGAGCGACAAATGCCTTGATAGGATTTTTTTTTTTTAAGCCAGAGCCCTAAGAAAGAGTCAAGTGGGCTCTCCAACAAGAAATGGTGAGGTGATATACGAAGATCGCTTGTTGATCGATCAAGATCGCATATCAAACTCACGCTCATTTTCGACTAAGTTCTGTTGATGGTAGTTACGCCATAACGATAGACACACAAGGTGCATACGGTTAGGAGAAGTGTCTTCTCGCTTGCAACAAAGAAAGTTCGCCCCATGGTGGTAGAGAAGCTTTGCAACAATCGATGTGAAATCTTTTGACGATAACGAAAAAAAGAATAAGGGACGAAAGGGTTGATTTGAGAAGTCAAATCATTGAAAAAGGGGTAAAGATATTTGCCTTAATTTTAACCGAAATAAGGGGTTCACCAGATACATGATTCTACAAAGAAAATAAGTATGGTGAATGGGTTATGTTGTGTAAAAACAATCGGTCCAATTTATAGAGGCCAAGCAAGGGTGCAAATGCAAATTCAAGTTTTCAAAACCTTTTAGAGAAATCAAGACTAAAAGGACAAATAAGCTAGGAAATCACGCGATCGATAATTGATAAATTTACTACGGATTGACATATCGAAAAGATTCGCATTTATAATTACGATAAATCAAATCGCGCCCAACTTAGGAATAGAGACTACTATTCTAGACTAAGTTTTTGGCAGAAACACTTATTCCAAGAATTGACTTGATCCGAGAAGAATCAAATTAGGTCAATCAAAATCGATACATTCAAAGTCGATCGATGAGGAAGATCACCGAGCTTAAAACCACAAAAATCGATGCATCACCTATGGGAAAATAGAAATATCAACAAGGGGGAACTTCAACCGATAAAGGAGGATCGTAAGAAATCGACGATTCAAGGAAGATCACTTGAGCTCGAAACCTCAACAAATCGATGCAAGTGAAGAAGATCGCTTAAAAGGATCGGGCTTGGGAAATTTTAAGGCTTAGGCAGTATTACTAAGATCAACAAGTGAAATCAACATGGATTAAGTAGTATTGACCGACATAAATATCACCAACCGTGATACGCTTTTTTTTTTCTTTGTTCTTTTGCTTATTTATCTGGATCTTATCTGATATTATTTGCCTTTTATCGTACCCATTATCCGTGTGACGATTCTCTCGCAAATCATTTAACGCGACGTGGGGTACATGTATTAACCGCTATTAAACGTGCTTTTAAATCCAAAAGTTTTTCAGACGACGTTTTTTCCGACCCTACGATCAAAACCGCTTAATCCGAGCGCTTAATCTTTTCAAACGGTTGATCTTCAAAATCGTGTCTTCTTTCTTCCCTCCTCGCCTTTATAAAGTTCATCAAAAATGCACCGTAGTTTTCAATTTCACAAACTTGCGATTTATTCCCCTAAAACTCCAGATTATTTCTCTCGATTCAAAGTGTTTTCCTAAGTTTCAAAATCATCTTTTCAAAAAACGAACTGTAATATATGTTTATTTGATGCATCTTTGTAAATCCATTGATCTTAAATGTTTCTACCGTGGTTATGCTTTTATTGCTTTTAGTTTCCGCCAGTGATATTATTTTTGATAATGCACAACTCTCTAACCGAATCTATCTTATCTCAGAGATTGTGAATGATCACTACCAGATGGGCAAAATTATGTGCAACTATGCGAATCGCAAAAAGGATCGTGGATGATAAGTTCGCATACAGCTTCAATATCACTCGATCCTAATCCATGGAGGTCGAGCAAATTCTTCAAAAAGGTGCCTTGAGAAATTTTTTTACGCTTTCAACGCAATCCAAAGGATGCAAAGATGAAGCACTAGAATTCCTAAGAATTTAAGAGTAGATACGGATGCTCCAGAGAAGAACTACTTTCGAATAATACAAAGCGAAGAAATCGACCGATTTAATGCGACATAACCCGTCCCGCTCAAATTTACCCAAAGGACGGATCTCGCCGCCCATTACAGGAGACCAAGACGAGCCGATCGTAAAAGAGTTTTTCAGAGAGGCCGACAAACATCATACTTCAGTTTTGTCGCCAATGCTCAAGAGAAAATACCGATTGTTGTTTGACATATTGTCAAAAACAATAATGGGTATTGATTCAAATTTCAGATGCTATTACATCACAAAATCAGACAAAGATGGTCGCAATAATTGATGAAGCGAAGAACATCAATTGGCACGGGTTCCTCAAGGCCATTCTCGCCCAGAACATGACAAATTTGGAGTAGATGAGGGAGGCAGTATGTCCGAAGAAGAAGATCAAGAATCTCAACAAGGTTGCGCTTATCCTCCAAGATAAATTGCCAAAGGCCAAATGGGAATGTAATGGATCAAGTCCTATAAAGGCTTTCACAAATACTTTTCATATTTTTGGGCCACCAGACGATGATATGCGGCCGAATTTCCCAAAGTCCAAGAAAGGAAAAGGCAAGAAGGCAACTTCTTCGCACCAGACAAGTGGGGGAATCAATCACCAAACCGGGTGAAGGACCCCGTAAGGCCCACCAGATGCCCCCAAGAAGAAGAAAAAGAAAAACTGTAAAGGCCTGTGAGAAGAGGTCAAGAAGGCGAAGCAAGCTCCTATGACTCGATGTTAGAAGATGAGTCGATGAAGAAGAGCGCCGTAATAAATTGGTTTGCACCACAAAAAATCAGTGAAGCATCGACAGCAGTTGCTCAAGCCGAGAGCTCGCCAGATCACTCCGAGGAAGAAGCACAAGTCGATCAATCTCCTTCTCCTCAAGCTCCAAACCGCCTCACCGCCGTAATAACGGCTACTCGCCGAAAGCATGTCTCTCCTATCCTTCCACCGCCCATCGAACCTCGAATCGCATCGTCATGAACCGTAAAGCTTACCATGTGGGAAACAAGCACTTCTTACACAAAATAACCTCTCGCAGTCGAACCGATCACCAACTTCCGCCAACTCAAGCACAACCGTAACCTTCTATACCTCATCAAATTGAATCGACCGACAATCCCCGAGTCCAAATCAACAAAGATCATAACGGGAAATTGATCGTAATGCTAATCGAAAAGAGAGATTGATGAGTCAGATCCTAATTGGGTCGCCTAACCCGCCATAAGAGAGGAAGTTTTGGAGATCCTCACCGGAGAGATCTTCGATTAAAAAGCTTCTCGACTTCATAATAATTATAGAATGGATGGGCGGTGCAGATGAGTTTGCAGACTTCGATTTCGACATGAGGAAATCAAGCAAAAGTGGATCACCAAATGAGCCGACGATAATCGCTAAATCTGTTAAAGCTCGATCCACAGAAGCTAGGGTTGCTTTAACAGACGAATCGAGATCGCCGACAAAGCTCCCAAGCAGATGCCACCATGAAGGATGCAGAGTCGCCGATGATAGTGGAACTGGTGTCGCAGCTTCATGACCAACCACCGAGGCACAAACAATCGAACCGGATCAAGTGACAACTAACGCTCCAACATCACACGCCACTATCGATCAACTTCGTGAGATCGATCTCTTGTCTCAAAGATCTCCCCGAGAGAAGAAGTTGAGGGACTAATAATGATCAAAGGCGAATTGCCATCAACGAAAATAAAAGATCAAAGGAAACAACCATTTCCCACATTGGGGCAATCAAAGATCGCTTCTCCCAAATCAGGTCTCATCAAGTCCACCGAACCGATAAAAGACCGTTGATGCCAAACTGACTCAAGTGGATAAACAACAAGTTTCTTTTCTGATGCTCACTGACAAGCTAGAATTGACAGAAGAGAAACTTGACAAGCTGATCACAACACTCTCTCATCGCTATGGAATCTGCCAAGACGAGCCGATATCAACGATTCAAAATCTAACTCGCCAAACTCAAGGCATATCATCTGCGTGAACTCAACAAGGCGATCGCAGCTAACTTTGGTTCTCGACCTCCCACCTCACTACTTTTTTTTGATCAAACCAAAAAGGGGGAAGGACAGAGAGAGAAACCAACCAAGAAGGGGACATCACAAACTCGAGAAGAAGAACAAAAGAACAACCAGATACATACATATGATAAAAATCGGGCCGAAAAGATGTCCAAAGAGCAGATAGCAGAAGAAGCCCGAAAATGCCAAGAAGAAAGAAGGGCAGAAAAAATGACAGAGGCAGAAAATCTGAAGAAGAAATTCAATTTGAGAATGAAGAAAGGAAGGGCTGGAAAATCCGTACCAGAACCTAAGCTGCCAGCAAGAGTTGATGAGATCATCCCAAAAACAGCTGCACCAAGATGCTAAGAAATTTGAGGAATGGAACAAGATCGTAGTGAATGGCTTCGATGCCTTTGTTCTTAATCTTGTCCCACAAGAAGAATCTCCGATGAAGAATTCTCAACCGTTAGAGAATAAATACCCGGATTTTCTCAAGTATCCGAGAATGAGGCCAAGCCGATCAATGTAAAAATAACTCGCCAAGAGTATGATCATCCGTGTACTCGAAGAAGGCAGATGGCTCATTCGACAGACCGCATTTCAAAGATTCTACTTTGACATCCCGAAAGCGTAACGCAAATAATCGATCCTCAAAGAAACCGATGATGTCAAATGGAAACTTTATCGATTTTCAACTTTCAAGATCAAAGAGAGATGCCGAAGGATACAAGCCCAAAGAGTGAAGAATCAGAAGACTACTCAGGATCAGCTGCGCTTATTTTCAAACTTTTCTGATGTAACATGTAATCATCATTCTTTAATGAGAAAAGTTTATTTTTTTTTTCTCGATCCTAAGACAAAGTCTCATTGTCTTCGATTACATGCTCTTAACTCGCTTCTATTTCTTATCAACTCGCTTTTGGTTTCTCTAAGTGTTTTGGTTTCATCAAAAAGGGGAAATTGTTGGGAAATTTATAGTTTTGATGAAAGTTCCAACAACACTTGTAATAGGACCAATCCAATTCTGTTAATCGATCGATGTTTATATTACTCGCATATAGAGACCAAATTTGATAATTATCAGATAGAACAACCGATGTAATAGATAGGTCACATATTGAGGGGAACTCAATATGTATAGGTCGATCCAAGACTCAAAGAACAAGTTGATATCCGATGTGCCGTAACGCTAGAAAAAGAACAGAAGATCGATTGATCCGATCCAAATGATATCTCACCAAGTCATGAAGCTCAAACTCGTGATACTCAAGATCGATGACTTCCAGATGATCGCACTGTAAGACCTACATCACCGGTCCGCTAGTTGAAGCTAAGTCAACCGCATCGTAAGACTTATCAGTAGACCGATCGGGCCAGATCGATCAAAGTCACCACCAGTGAAATCGATGTTTCACCTAATCATACGCCTATGATCCGAACAAGAAGAATGTCAAGCTTAGTTGGAAGAACAAAGACCGAAAAAGTAAGTCCGCTATCCAATAAGAACAAGACACGATGATCGAGCCAAGAATTATGGGATTTGATTTTACCTCTCTCAGAACGGCCAAAAGTACAAATTCACGCCGCCATGCCGCCGCTCCCCGGTTAGTCACATCAAGCTCAAGTCTACCAAATATAGCCCAAGTTCAAATTGCTTCCCAACGGCTCTTTTGATTTCAAGGTCTATATATATGGGATTACACTTTAGAGTGAAACACTAAATAACGAAACTAAAAAAACGCCAACAATCAAGAAGCTCAAGCTAATTTCAGATTTCCGCACAAGAACACGATCAAGAAGAATATTTTTATTAAGTGTTCATCCCATAAGTTCTTAGCATAGAAATCTTTTCATCTAAATTGATTAGGCTACTTATACGCAAAGAAAAAGATTTCATAGTTGAACCTCAACAATCTTACCCAAACCCCCAAGTTAGGTTAAGTTGTTTAGCAAGATTTCGCATCAGGGTTTCTAGTTCGATTTCGGATCGGTTGAGTGTGAACTCTTTAAACATCTAGTCGGTGTAATCGTGTTGGACTTACACATAAAACAAAGTCCAGCTTGGTTAAGTCGGTGCCCCTTTTGATAGGAAGAGGGACGTAGGATCGGTTTGTCCGAACCACTATAAATCTTGTGTGCCACTACCGCTTTGATTAACTGTTCACATAATCGCACACAACCTTTAAAGCGCATACATATTCCAAGTTGAGATCACCTAGCACCAAGCTTCGATCCGATCATACTTGACACTTCACCAACCGATTAAAAGATTAACCTTGAATCGATGAAAACCGGTTTTTCACACGGGTAAAACTTAAGCTTCCGCACACATCGCTTAAACCGATAGTTACCGAACCGACCGCTTCAGCGACAAGAAGTTGGTTATCACCAAATCGATTCATTTCAAGACTGATCAAAGCTAATCGCCTCACACCGATTCAAGACGAAAAGTTTTTCAGAAGTCTATTCACCCCTCCCCTCTAGACTTCTGCCCTCACTAAACCCGTTCGGGACCTACACATATAATTTTTATAACCACTTTAAAATTCTGGCCATCAATATTAGTAATATCTTAAAAATACCATAACTTAAATACTAATGTATTTCTTGGATAATTTTGTTTTATTCGCCATGTATTCTTTTTATTTTATCTTTTATTAGAAATAATTGAATATGAACATGTAAACTACAAGTTCTTTGATATCTGTAGAGTTGTTTCAAGTGAGTTGTGATGTGGTCGGGTATACGAGATACCTGCCTTCGGTCATAATAATAACATAGTGAATTTTGAATGCATCTTTCATGACAGTAAGGTATATTTAATATAATATATTAATAATATATAATAAAGACACACAATTTCTTTATGTTGAATTTTTGTATGAATTCATAGTTGTTACAAATGTTTCTTACACGTTATCGTTATAGAATTTTTCGAAATATATATATTACTATAACTTTTAAATTAATTCTGCAACTATAGCTGTGTATCGCACGGGTTCAGTTACTAGTATATCTAATAGCAGAAACCAGCCCAATTTTAGAAACCATTGGATTTTCTCACTAAAAATAATTGCCAAATTGAGAAATGAATCTTTGAAAAAAATATTAACAAATAATAATGAATTAAGAAAATAATCTTTGAGAAAGAAATGAATCTTTGAAAAAAATATTAACAAATAATAATGAATTGAGAAAAATATTTGGGAAAAAAAATAGAAAATCTTTGGAATAAATATTAAAAAATAATAATAAAATTTAAAAATTATTGGATTTTTCCGCAAAAAATAATTGTCAAATTGAAAAACGAATCTTTGAAAAAAATATTCAAATTATAATGAATTGAGAAAAAATCTTGAGAAAAAATTGAGTCTTCGGAAAATATATTAACGAATAATAATGAATTGAGAAAAAAATAGAAGAAATCTTTGGAATAAATATTAGTAGTAATATATAATAATAGAATTTAGAAATCATTGAATTTTTTCGCAACAAATAGTTGTCAAATTGAGAAATAAATTTTTGGAAAAAAATATTAACGAATAATAATGAATTGAGAAAAAATATTTGGAAAAAGTAGAAAAAAAATCTTTGAAATAAATATTAACAAATAATAATAGAAAAAAAAATCTTTAGTATTTAGATTAAAAAAAAATATAATAATATATATTTCCTCGCCTATTTGGAACTCTTCATATATATCTATTATATCTTTAATTTACAATTTGATTACATACATGTATCTCAGTGATAAATATTATTTTAATATTGTAATATATTTTAAATAAAATTATGATCAAATTTATATATTGCAAATAAAATCATGGATTAAATCTATTGATTTCTCAAAAAATTCTGCATTTATTTTCTTTTTAATTTATTATTATTTTCCTAAATCCTTTTATCCATCCACATATATACATATATATATAGGAGTTTTATCAACTTAGGGCCTAAAAGATGGTAAATATATCAATATAAGGCCTGAAAGATTTTTCCTATCGGTTCAAGGCCTGGAAGATAGAAAACTATCAATCCAGAGCCTGAAAGATAGAAACTATCAATTCGAGGTTTACATATTTTAAGGCCATGTTTGTCACTAAACCCTGAAACATAAACCCTAAACATTGAACCCTAAACCCTGAACCATGAACCCTAAACCCTAAAAATAAAAAAATAAGGACATGAAATATACGTGTCAAACATGACCTGAAAATGTGTGAGCCTCAAATTAATAGTTTCTATCTTTCAAGCCCTGGATTGATAGTTTTCTATCTTCCAGACCTTGAATCGATAGGAAAAATCTTCCAGACCTTAAATTGATAGATTTACCATCTTTCAAACTCTAAATTGACATTTTTCCACATATATATATATATATTGCTAATGGGTTTTGGGGATCTGAAAGAACGACGTGTTGCATTATCAACATATATGCTCCTCAATCTTTGCCTGAAAAAATTGATCTCTGGGACCGGCTCCAACTAATCGTTGAGCAAAATGAGGACTGCTGTCTATGTATTGTTGGAGACTTCAACTAGATATGGAATACTAATGAAAGAATTGGGAGAGGTTCTCAGATTCGACAAAACGATATTCTGGCGTTTGATGGTTTCATTAAAGACTCGAACATGCTGGATCTTCCATTAGTAGGGAGGAAATTCTCTTGGTACCAAGCAGATGGAAAATGCAAGAGTAGGCTCGACCGCGTTCTGCTTAATAATAATTGGATGACCATGTGGCCTTCTTCTACTTTATCTGGGCTCCCTAGGACTGTTTCTGATCACTGTCCGTTATCCTTGGAAACAAAAGAAGTAAACTGGGGGCCGAAGCCGTTTCAGTTCATTAATGCATGGTGCTCGCACCAGGAGTTTAAGGATTTCGTTAAGCAAGCATGGGAGAGCTATGAAGTTGAAGGTAGGGGTGGCTTCATAGTTAAAGAAAAATTGAAGAAGCTAAGAGAAGACCTCAAGAAGTGGAACGTCGAGGTTTTCGGGTCGATGGATCTGAAAATTAACCATTTGAAAGAGAAAATCAGGCAACTCGACCTGGTTGATGATGTTTTTGGGATTCAAGAGGAAGAAGTCATTCAAAGGAATGCACTCTCGGTTGATTTGATAAGGAGTCTTCGCCAACGAAATAGCCTTTTAGCCCAGAAAGCTAAAATCAAATGGCTTAAGGAGGGTGACGTGAACTCAAAGTTCTTCCATAGAGCCATCAACTTCCGGAGAAAGAAAAATGAAATTTCTGGTCTTTTTATCGAGGGCAAATGGACCAAGGATGTGAAATCTATCAAAGACGGGGTTCGTTCATTCTTTGAAAATCACTATAGCCAACCTTCTCGAGCTCGCCCGGTTCTGGATCCTGGTCTCTTCGTGAATAAGGTCTCCGATGAAGATAATTTATTCCTGGCAGCCCCGTTCACGGTTGAGGAGGTGGAGAGTGCAGTGAGTAATTGCGGCAGCTCTAAATCCGGACGGCTTCAACTTTAAATTCATCAAAGAGTGCTGGCCGGTGATAAAGAAGGATTTTTTTTCAGATGATCGTTGAATTCTTTTTAAATGGGAAGATTGTTAAAGGTCTCAACCCATCGTTCATAACCCTCATCCCAAAAAAGGAGGACGCATCTAGCTTGGCTGAATTCTGACCCATATCTCTCATCGGGTGTGCATATAAACTCATTGCAAAACTTTTGGCGTCAAGACTGAGTAAGATCATGGATAAGTTGGTTTCTCATAACCAAAGTGCTTTTGTGGGAAGAAGGAATATCATGGATGGAGCGGTCATCTTGAACGAATCGATTGAGGAAGCTAGGAGAAGGAAAATCGGGAGGGTGTTCTTCAAAATTGATTTTTCCAAGGCGTATGATTCGGTGGATTGGAATTTTTTAGATTCGATGCTTAAAGGATTCAATTTATGTGATAAATGGAGGTTGTGGATAAAAGAGTGTGTATCAAGTGCCCGTGCATCGGTTTTGGTAAACGGGAGTCCTTCAGGTGAATTCAAACTTAAAAGAGGCCTAAGACAAGAGGATCCTTTATCCCCATTTCTCTACTTAATGGTAGCCGAAGGTCTAAGCCTACTCGTGTCGAAAGCAGCCAAAGTAAACCTCTTCGAAGCAGCGGCCATAGGTAAAGATAAGGGTTGTGTCTCTCATCTTCAATACGCCGACGACACGATTTTTATTGGGGCTGGTAGTTGTCAAAACGCAGTAGTGATGAGGAGAATCCTTAGAAATTTTGAACTTCTCTCTGGGCTGAAAATAAACTACGGCAAAAGTAGCTTAATGGGCTTAAATATCGATACTTCAATGCTTCGAGATATGGCTGAAATCCTGAATTGTGCAGTGGGTGATATCCCATTTTCTTATTTGGGACTTCGAGTGGGTGCTAGTGTAAGTAGGACAGCGGAGTGGAAACATTTAATCCAGAAATTTCAGAGGAAATTAAAGTCTTGGGAGGATCGGAAGACCTCTTTCGGGGGCAAAATTACTCTCTTGAAAGTCGTGCTATTGTCGTTGCCAATATACCAGTTTTCCTTTCACAAATTACCTAAGAAAACCTTGTGTGATATTGCTACTCTTCAACGAAATTTCCTTTGGGGGGGGGGAGTTAAAATACTTCTAAAACGTGTTGGGTGAGTTGAAACAATATTTGCAAATCTAAAGAAATGGGGGGTCTTGGGGTCAGGGATTTGGGTTTGTTTAATAGAGTTTTGTTAGGTAAGTGTGTGTGGAGATACCTAGTAGAGGGGGGGGAGTCTGTGGGTGAGGGTTCTAAAATTTTTATATGGGGATTTAGATGTGAGTGATTCGGAAATTTCATATTCGGGTAATCTAGAGAGAGGTTTGTATTGGTGGAGAAAAATCTTGGAGAATGTGATGGGGGAGGGGGGGAAGTGGATGTGGGGATCTTTAGAGAGGTGTCTAGGAAATGGTAATAATACGAAATTTTGGGAAAGCTTGTGGGCGGGATCAATGTCTCTTAAAAATAGATTTCCAAGGATCTTTCACTTGAGTGCGTCGAGGGAGGTGGTAGTGAGTGAGATGGGGGAATGGGTTGAGGGGTCTTGGAAATGGGTGATGAATTGGCGTCGGGCTTTAAGGGATCGTGATCATGCAATGATTAACAACTTTGAATGCTTTCTTAACAGGTTTCAAATCAAGGAGAATATCGTAAACTCGTGGAAATGTAATTTATTGACAGATGGTATCTTCAAGACTAAGAAGGCTTATGATCTTTTGTGCAGCCCCAACCTCACTCAACAGGCTGCCCGGGTCAATGGTTCTCTTCTTAACTTGATATGGTGCAAGATTTCTCCAACAAAAGTGTCGGCGATGGCTTGGAGATTGCTCCAAGATAGACTACCGATTAAGTCTAATCTAGTGTCAAGAAACATTCTTCAACAAAACAGTGATGCTCGATGCCCGCTCTGCAACAGTGGAACGGAGACAGCCCTTCATCTTTTTATCAATTGTGAAGTCTCGTCCAAAATATGGTACGCTTGTTATAATTGGCTCGGAGTTTCGATGGTGCCCCCCTATCAGATCACCAATCATTTCTCTTCTCATTGGTCTCTCGTTAGTGGAAAGAGAGGTAAGTCTATTGGTATTTGCGTTTGGATTGGTGTGGTTTGGGTGATTTGGAAAGAAAGGAACAATTTGGTATTCAACCAAAAGAAATTCGAATGGGAGAAAATTACGGAGGAAATTAAGGGTAGGTTGTGGAGTTGGTTTTCGGCTAAAACTCCCTTCATAGGTGATTGGAATTTTAAAGATTGGCTCTCAAATCCTAGATTAGTTCTCGGTTATTAGTTGATTTTGTGCTAATCCCCTTACTTTCTTTGTACTGGTATTAATTATACCTTATTCTTTCATTCTTAATGAAATTTCCCTTAAAATATATATATATATATATATATATATATATATATATATATATGTCAATTAAGTTTACCTCTTATTGAAAATAGTCCACTTCATTTCGACAATTTGAAATAACATTAATTGATATTATTGGAGTTTGTGGAAATATACTACATAGTTAGAGTTTTTGAAATTGCAAAATTCCACATAGAATTGTGTATTCTTTATAATTTTCAAATTTCTTTGTGCTATTTTAATTTATATTAATTTAATGAACATATTAAATAAGATTATTATTTGTTGATTATTTTTTTCAAATCTAAATAATATATATCTAAATAATATCATAGTAATTATTCATTATTATTTGGTAATATTCCAAAGATTTTTTTCCATCATTATTATTTATTAATGTTTGTTCTAATGATTCTTTTCAATCCATTTTCCCATCATTATTATTTGTTATGAGACTGAAACACAAAAGATACATGAACTTGTAATAGAAGAAAAAATTCGACTCTCGTAGTCCAACAAATAAAACGATACCTTAATTGAAGAACAAATATCGATTTTATAGGGGAAGAAGAAATTACTTGAAAAAAAAAAGAGTAATGGCCATAGGCACCTGCCTTGTATGCCCGAAGACAAGACAACTTCATACACCACTCCGTTTTCTTGGAATCAATTTCTTTAATTAGAAAGGTTTGTAGATATTTTGACAACTCGCTTGAAACAACTCAGCAAATAACAAAGAGTTTGTTGTTTACATTAACATATTCAATTATCGGGAATGATATAGAGCCCACCAGTGGGCACTATAATTGTGCCACCACCTACGTGGCTGACGATGTGGCAGTGCAACATAAGAAAATTTATTTGTTTCCTTAATCACCATATATGTATATATTTAGATATTTTGGTATTCATTTAATTTTATACCATAATTGTAACATTTTCTTTTCGACAAATTCTCTGCAATTGGATTTTGTTTTTTTTTTCTAATTTTTTTTTTCAACTTTTGTTTTCCAGTTTTTTTTTCCATTTTATTTTTTTTATTTATTACCCGACCTGAATTCGGTCAGACTGGTTCATGGTTCACCCTACCTGAATGGGTTTAAGTTTTTTTTTCTAGTTTACTTAAATATCCGTTCCGGACCCAACCCGGCCCGATCCGAACTTGGTCCAAGTGGTTCATGGTTCACCCGACCCGAATGGTTAATGGTTTAGGGTTTAATGTTCATGGTTTAGGGTTTAGATTTAGGGTTCATGGTTCATCTAAAACCTAAACCATGAACCTTAAACCCTAAATCATTAACCATTCTGGACGGTGAACCATGAACAAATTTTTGGGCTTTTTCGAAATCGGGCCGAAGTTATCCTAAAACGGTATTTAAAAAAGAACAAACCTAAACCCATTCGGGTCGGGTGAACCATGAACCAGTCGGACCGAGTTCGGGTCGGGTTGGATCCGAGTCGGGTAAAAAACTAAAAAAAAAACTGAAAAACAAAAGTTGAAAAAAAGAAAAAAAAAATCAATTGCACCAATTCTAAATTGGCGCAAATGGTGCAATTATGGTATAAAATTAAATGAAATTCAAAATATCTAAATATATACATATATGGTGATTAAGGAAAAAAATAAAAAAATTTATGTTGCACTGCCACATCGTCACCACGTAGGCGGTGGGCACAATTATAATGTCCACTGGGTGGGCTCTATATCATTCCCGATTCAATATTTCAAACCAAGATAAATAAAAAATAATAATCACACACATAGAAAATATAACAAACCCTTGAAATCAGTTTTTTTCAACATTAAAACGTGATTTATGTACCAAGTCAGGATATCACATTGCTTGCACGAAATAAAATTCATTATAATTACAGAACAAATCCTTCAATCCACTTTAATTATAAATTAAAGCAAACAAACATGAAAATTAATAAATATTAAATTACGATAAGAAATTTCGATAAAAAAAGTATAAACATGAAAAACAATAAATATCAAATTAAGCTGAGAAATTTAGATAAAAAAAAGTTTCAGGCGTGAGTATTTATTAGAATGAAAGTGTATACATACACGGCACACACACACACACACACACACACACACACATATATATATATATATATATATATATATATATATATATATATATATATAATCCCTAAAATTAATATTTAATCTCGTGATTTTAATCTCTTATTTTGGTTAAAAAAACTTAACATAGAAATTTGATCTTATTATGGATTTTTAGGTGATGATACCAAAAGAAAAATCTTTATCTATATCTCTATATTTATATTCTATTAAGTCATATTTAATTTTATTTCTAATTTTTCTTAATATTCACAATATATTTAAATCATATTACCTTTTTCCCAAATACTACATTCTTTCTCCTATAAAATCATTATTTTGTTCTTCCATTAAGGTATCCATTTGTTCTTTGAATTACGCGTGTCGGATTTGTTCTTCTGTTAGGTATTAAAAAATAGGCCAAATAACCAAATCTAGCTCATACTTTAAATTTTTTTTAAATCGATTTTAGCATTTTTTTTTTCTTTTCAAATTTAGCACATATTTAACTTAAAACTTAAAAATATCCCGGGTCACCATTTCTGTCAAGGTTCATCTGATGCGGTCGCCGAAATCTGTGTAAATATCTCAAGTCGCTTTTTCTAGTTTTAGATGGTTATATTTTTTATTTTAATATTTACATATCAACAAGATAAGTGAACTCCGGCGACCACATTAGACGGATCTTATCGAAAATTGTGACTAGTATGATTATACGACTATAGTCATGCATCGCACGAAACCAGGTGGCTTAGCCCACCTGGCCACTGGGCTCCTCATTTGAGTGGGAGACTCAAGTTCGATTCCCTCTGGGAACGAATTGAAGTTATTGGAGTTATAAGGTAGATTGACGATTTCGTAGAGTATTTGGGTGATTGATGTTCTAACTACTAACAACTAACTTTGCCCGATAAAAAAAATGTCATGCATCGCACGAGCTCAATTAGTAGTATGATGAATGTCATAAATTCAAATCATCATTTTACCTAATTAAAAAAAAAAGACCGTTAATAAATGAAGATGTAGTAAATATGCATTAAATAAGAAAACGTGAACAATATATGGGAGTTGGGAAAACTCAAATTCCAAGTCGACGTAAGTGTCAAAATGAAGCCTCCACGTGGAGAGAACACGCCGCGTGGTCAAACCACCTCAAAACCTCACTAAAGCTTCACCTCATTAATGGCGGATATTAATATCACCCCCCTTAAATTAAATGCTCTTCCATCCTACCAACTACCCCACCCCCCATCTATAACCCAACCCAACCCATCTCTCCCAAATCACAATTCACCTTTCAATCTCACAAAATATGGAGAAAATCACAGCCACAAAGTTTTTGGGCTTGCTCCTCTGTTTTCTGGTCCTGGGAATGAGGGCCAACGGGGAGGAGACGATCGCGGAGAAGTGCTCGTCGGTGCTGTCGAAGGTGACGCAGTGCCTGCCGTTCGCAACGGCGAAGGCGGCGGCGCCGAGCAAGGACTGCTGCAACTCTGTTACGGAAATGAAGGACGAGAATCCGGCGTGCCTCTGTTTCGTGATTCAGCAGATCCATAACGGTTCTAATGCTGCCATTAAGAGCATGGGCGTGCAGGAAGCGAGGCTCTTGCAGTTGCCGACTGCCTGTAAGCTGGCTAACGCCAGCATCGCTGAGTGCCCAAGTAAGCGTTTTTACTTGCTCTTTTTAAATGGTATTAGTTGTTTTCACATAACGGTATTAGTTGTTTTTATGAAAAATTATTTATGCTAACTAATATTGTTCAGGGATACAATTTGCTCCATCTATACTAGGCTTACGATTTTGTTTATACTATAATTTAGGAAATTGGAAGTTGTTATTATAATTAGAATATTAAATTTTTGTTTTATTTTTTCATGAGTTAGGTCTTCCATGAACTAGGTGTAGTATTCTATGAACTTGAATTATTTTACTCATTTCATTCATTTTTAACACATTTTTTTAATTAATTCACTAAATTTGACTTGTATCATGAATAACTTCAAATGTCATGAATTAAAAACAAGGTTCATAACATAAATCATATCTATACAATATTAAGTTTTTTTTTTTTTTTCATTAGGCCTCTGTGTGTTATTTTCCAAAGAGGAATATTTATAACTAGATACATTAAATAAATTTATAACAAAACTATGTGTGTTATTTTTCAAAAAGAAATATTTATAACACGATACATTAAATAAGTGAGAAAAGATGAAAAGGAGAATTTAATGATAGCTTAAATATAATACTAGTAAATTGAAAATAAAAGTAAATTTTATTTCTGTAGGTAGGTGAGCGAAAAGATGAAAAAGGGATTTAATGATCGCTTAAATATAATACTAATAAATCGAAAATAAAAAGTAAAGTCTATTTCGTATGTCGGTGTGAGTAATACTAAATCCAATTCAAAATATAAGATGTTTGATGTTTTGACCTTTGGCACCTTTATTAATAAAAAAAAATTATACCAAAATTAACTTTATTTAATGATAAATTATTTTTAATGACATGATAAGGAGTAAAACAAGAAAGTAAAGAAAGAGTATTAAATAAGGGCAGTGTAGGGAAATAAAAGCCAGAACATCAAGTAAAAAATAAATAATGCAATAAGTCAAAAAAAACATTTTATATTTTGAATAGGAGGGAGTACTTTTTTAAAACTGGACTTGAGCTTGTGTATTCTATAAGTGTTGTTTTATTTTATATTTCATAATGAATGGATAACACGTAAAATAATAAAAATATCTAATGAACTACTATATTTTAGGTTTATGTGTTAAAGATTTAACAGGGTGGAAAACCAATGCAATAAAAAAAGTGGAATAGGAGAATTAAATCGCTTTGTGTTCTGTGTGTGCGCGCTTTATACATCCTCGATCGTTTGTGACTATACTTGTATAAGAGTGAGTCTTCTGTGCACCAAGAACATCTTACAGTGAGTTAAATTTACTTTTGGTCCCACAGGACATTGAACTTCACGATTTTAGTCCCAATACTCATAACTCTGGTCCCGTAAGAATTTTCTAATGCAGTTTTGGTCCTTCCGTTATGGAATCCGTTAAGTTTAACTGCACTGTTGGTCCCAAACTTTGTCCTGTGGACCAAAATTGCAGCTGACTTTAACGGAAAACATAACGATAGAACCAAAACTGCATGAAAAAATATTTTTTGGACCAAAATCGTGAGGTACCCGTATACCGTGGGACCAAAAATAAATTTTACTCTCGTGCAGTTTATAGTGTATTTTTTATAACATGCACTTGTTGAATTGAAACATATAAATTAATTAGCATTAATATTTTGTTTTCTCTCCCAAATTAATGATGGTGTGTGTGTAACAGTGGTGTTTCTCTGCGTGTATTTACCAAAATTAATTAGCATTAATGTTGGTAGGTTATCTGCAGTGTTTCAGCGCTCTCTTTATGAGTTATGACAAAGAAAAGAAAACCAATGCAATTACTAAGAGATATTTACCGCATAATTATAGAAACACCAATGGAGTAATAAAAGAGATACAATAAGTCTTGGATTTCGAGTACCCTTGTAGGCCACATAATATGACTCATATTTGCCTTTCAAATATTTAAAAAAAAAAAAAAAAAAGAAAAAAAGATAGTATAAGATCAGTGGGTAATGGGTTATACACATCCCAATTTTCTCTATCCATCCCAATTTTTATTTTTGCTTGAAAGCATCCCAAATTTGGTCAAACATACTTATAAAAGAAAAAAGTACTCCTCAATAATTTTATATCTCTTGACCTTTATAATTTATAAAAGGAAAACCAATGCTCAATGTTTCCTTTTAAGCATTTTTCTTTTCATATTTTTCCTCTAGTGCTTTTTTATCTTGAAAATTAAATAAATAAACTTGGTCTTTTTAGACAAATAAAAGGATTCAGTATTCAAATGCAAGATATAATCTGTATAAATTATACAGACAATTTTTAGAATATAAAGTCATTTAAAATATGTATTTTACCTTTCTTTTTTGAGGTAGTTTGACAATTATTCTATTAAATTGGGGTGTGTATAGAGGAAATTGAGGCATAGATAGATTCACCAGCAGAAGACTTAGTTTTGCTTATTTAATTTATTAGAAATCTCACAACGGCTCTTTGAAGATCCACATTGGGTAATCTCCATCATGGTGCAATAGCTTTGCAACCACTCGAGAGATGTAATCACACATAGTAAATCATGTTGTAATCTATAGGTCTCTTGTAGGTAAAATGATATAGAAATTAAAAGACAAAAACACGTATGAGACGGTCTCATATATACATGAGATAGGTACAAACTAGCATAAATCAACACCCCTCTCTTCCAAACTGTTAAGTGTCATATGCCCAAATTATGTTCAGTCTCACTGTGAGACCGTGTCACGCAAGTGTGTCTTCAAATTAAATTTTTTTATAATGTCCTTTAAACTAATAATGATCTTGTTTGACAAATAAAGTATCCAAAATCCTTTGTTCTTCTTAATAATAGTGTCATCTCATGTTATTGGATTATCATGACACATTATGTGTACTAAAGCAATTACCAAAAATCCTATTTGAAGATAGGGAGAAACTTCTACACTCTAATTGCATCGTACAACTGGTGAACCTTTGATTCAATCACAAAAAATTGAAGTATTAGTTCATTTTCAATATACAATCAAAACTTTTCAACACATGAACTAATACTTTTCAATCGTGTTTCTTTTTTATTCGCCAAAATGTCTTTTAAAGAGCAACTGCAACTGATGCACTGGCAGCAAGTGCAACTGATGCACTGAAGTATTACTCTTGAAAATATTGAAATGTTAGTTGATTATTGATAAAGTATATATTTAAATGCTAGTTGACTATTGATAAAGTAGGATTAATTTATTTTTTGTTTTTTATTTTCTTTTGTCTATCATTCTTTCTCCAATTTCACATGAAATTCATCATCACACCAACACCAATAAACTTTACTTTACATTTCTCCACTAACAATGTATGCATTTGTTTGGTTTAAATTATCCCATTTTCAATAACTCAACATGAACCCCATTTATCTGTCAAAAAAAAAAAAACATGAACCCCATTTAACTTTGTAACTTGTTGCAATAAACAGAGCTGCTAAACCTGCCTCCTAACTCCCCTGACGCCGCTATCTTCACCAACGCCTCGGCCGCCAGCACCACCCCCATTGCCACCCCAGGTTCGTCGTCCACCATGCCTATGCCTAATAGCAACGCGTATTTGCCCCAACCTCGACTCGCGGGATACCTAACCTTCGCCATGGCAATATTCTCATGTGCATTCTCCGCGGGGTTTACGCCGTTTTAAAAATGTTTTAAGTAGTCTTTGATTGGAATTTTAACCATATTCAGCAATTTTCATTTGTGTGTTCTTGAGTAACGGTATCCTCCTCGACTTTTCTATGGAAAACTAATAGCGTTCGATTTTTGGTTAATGTTTTATTTGACAACTTCTTCTTCATATTACTATGTAGCTAATATAGCTTGTTGATTGCTTTGTTGTCTTTAAACTACAAAAAATGATGTTGCAGGTCATTACACAAAACGTTTGGTTTTAATATTTCATAGGGGATTATTGATGGTTGATACCTTTTAATGTTGCATTGTCTTTATGAGTTATCCTTGGAGCCAGGTTTTGAGAGCAGGTATGCTTTTTTTTAGTACCATTTTGGGGGTTATTAATTATGTCACCTCTAAGTGGTATCCTGATTCAGAGTGTTTGCAAAAACTTATGTCCGGATAATTGATTAAAATTAGTGACTATAAAAAAATTAATTAATAGTAAAAGTTGATAATTTTTATAAAAAAAAATTAAATTTTTTTTTAAGAATGGATTAAAATTAGTGATTATAAAAAAAAAAATTAATAATAAAAATTGATAGTTTTTATTAAAGAAAACTTGATAGTGTTTTGAAAAAAAAATTTAATATTTAAAAAAGGCACATGAGGTATTAAAATGCACTCTCTTTCAATTTTTAACTTATAGCTTTTGATAGCTTGTTTAATTAAATAAAAGAGAAATAAAATACTATAAATAATTTTTGTATACAATTCTAAGTGAGTATAATTACTTATAATTTTTTTAAAACTCCCCTCAATCCTGCTCAAATCGAACTGACCGAAAATTAAAATAAAGACTGAATTTTGTAAAATTGAAAATTGAACCATATTTACAAAAATCGCTCGATCGGTTAACCGAAATATTCCTCGATGTGGATAAAATACAAGTAAACCTAGGTGAAAAATAAGAGAATTTAGATGATATGAATTTATACTCACTCTTTTTTTTTTTTTAAGATGTTATTTTGAGTTTTGTTAGATAAATTAATAATATTTTTATATTAAAATTAATTTTAATTAATAATAATTATTATTGATTAGAAAAATTATTCATACCGCATATTTATAGAAAATTTTAAAATTTAAATGATTATGAAAATTTATTATTATGGTTATATATGTATAACATAATGTAGGGAGAAAATATTTAAACGACATATATTATGTAAATAATGTAAAACGTTAGAATGGAAGGGAGTAGTACTTTAGGTGAAGTTTGTTTGAGTAACACTTTTTGAATCAGGTCTATACATGAATTCTATCACTTTTATGTGCAAAAATTATCATGGTTATGTACAAAAACTATCAATGTTTAAAAATATAAAACATTTCTTTAACGGTTATAACTTTTGTTCATAACAGTAATAGTTTTTGCACATGACAACTTTTATATATAACAATAAATTAAAAAATCGAGTTCACGGTGAATTCACGTTCGCACAATTTTTTGTCAACTTATTTTGAATATTAAGTGACTTTTAAAAAGTTTTTTAAATCCTAATAAATGATACGGTGGATTTTTTTTATTTTTTATTTTTCGCATAAACACTGAGTCTGACAACTCATCAAAACAATCTGCCTACAAATAAGATGATTTTTTTTTTTTAAATATAAGGTCAATAAGATCGGTCCATACGCTGCAGACTATTCCATTATGATGTTTGTTAGGGAAATAATTAAAAAAAATATATTTAACATCTTTCTACAAATTCAATATTTTATATGAAATGAAATTTTTTACTGTATTTGAGTTTTTGGCTCGATCCTGGTTCACAATTATGGAGTAAAAGTTAAATATGCTTTTCGATTTCACTTTGATATTTATTTTGTATTTTATTATCTTTAATACGTAATATATGTAATAAATAATTAAAATCACAAGTCATGATCATCAAAACAAATGTCATATACTTAAGAATAAAAAACACAAAATGAAATATCAAATCGAATAAGACACCTTAATTGGAAATTTGGAGGGTAGAAGAGAAGTTGTAGAATACGGAACCTCACAAATAATTCCACAAAGAAGTTTCCTTTCATATTCATAAAGAGATTATATGGGCACGTTTATTTTCGTATTGAGGTGGATGAGAGAAATCCGAATGGAGAAAAAAGGTGGATTGAGAAAATCTTGTGAATAGTAATCTGATGTTTATTTTGTGTTGGATGTGGTAGAGATGGATGTAACTTTATGTAAAATCAATATTTTTTAAATATGATGATGTATTCATTTATTATTGTTAGTTAGTCTGATAATGATTGTATGAAAGAAAAGTGTAAAAAAAATAGAAGAGATAATGAATTGTTATAAGAAAAATATGAGAGAAAATGAATTGATATAAGAATAATAATAATATGATAATTTTAAAGTATAAATGTATAATATGGGTGAATGTGTATTTGAATAGAGAATAAAATGTACAAATAAAAAAAAGTGACCAAGATAGGGGAAGATCATCCCCATCCGAATTTCACCTGCCTAAAACAAACATGCCCAAAAGTGATTGATGAGGAGTACAATTTAAAATAAAGAATTTCGAGTGACAGAAAGTGACTTGAGTAAATTAGCCAAGGACAAGTATGTGTTGTGGAATTGAATTTTCATTTCAGCCAGCCAGTTTCTTGGTAGGCATGCTAAAAAAAAAAACCGGAACCGGTGATTCGAATCTGAATCGCCGGTTTCGTGGTTTCGGTTCTGAATCGAAATCGTAAAACACACGGTTTAGTTCCGGTTTCATCATTTCTAGAACAGCGAATTGACGGTTCCAATTCGAACCGCCGGTTCTCAGGTTTTTTTTTTTTTTTTTTTTTTTTCAATGGTTTAGATTTCCTTCAACTCAATCTAATGACTATAATAATTCATAGTGTACTACTAGTTTTACTAATTTACTATTGTTACATTTTAATATTGTTCTAATGTAGAATTGTTTGATGATGTATCAATTAGACAATTATCATGTATTTATAATTATCTAATTATAAAATTATGTATGTTTTAATTATTGTAATTTTCCATTTAAATTCCCATAACAATAATTTGTCATCTACAGGTACATTTTTTCAAATTTTAGATCCAAAAATTAAAAAACTTTTTTTTAAAAAAAAGGGAGGAACCGGCGGTTCAAAACCGGAACCGGAACTGAATCGCCTTGGCCGCGGTTCGGTTCCGGTTTCACCCTCAAAAATTTTGGAACCGCCGGTTCCGGAACCGTGAGCATCTCTATAATTCTTGGTGTCATTTCCATATTTTCAAACTGAAAATGCTTTTATTAGTTTTGCATGTGAAATGAAAGGCTAGGGACTTGTATATATTCATCTACACCTTGCGTTCATATTGCATTTTAGAATCATGTAATTTGTTAAATTAAAAGATACAATTTGTTTAACTGAACCATGCAACTATTTTTCCATATTAATAATTATACGGTTAAGTGTAAACAAGTTACATATTTTAATATAACAAGTTGCATGATTCTAAAATATACTCATAACCGAACCGAATTGTTAAAACCGAATTACCGAAATTTTTAAAATTCAAAACAGAAACCGAACCGAAATCAGTATAAACCGAATAAAACCGAACCGGATTTTTTCGGTTCGGTTTCGATTAAAAACCGAAAAACCGTAATTTAATAGACCAAAAATTCAATAGTGATTGTGAAGATAAAAAAAGAAGATATATCTTCAAAATAACAGTGTATCCCTAAATAAGCAGATGCATTTTCATACCAAATCCACTATGTGTTCCTATTAAGATATTCATTAAATCACAATTAACCAAATCTACTGCCCAAAATTGTAACAAAACAAACCTTGGAATCAAAATGGGCGGTGCGTTTGCGACGGCGCTGGACTGAGGGATTGGGCGCCGCCGAGAGGTGATGGATGAGGGCGGATGGCGGAGGGATTGGGCGGCGCCGGATTTGGTGGGCGGTTGCGAGAGCGAGAGAGTGGGGCAGCTCAGCAGAACGCAGAACGGCAGGAGGCGGAGGGAGAAGAATTGGAAAGAAAATAAATGAGTTAGGGTTTCTCTCTATATTCTATTATTTAAGTAATATTATATATGTATATATTATATTATATTATTTAATTCGGTTCGGTTTTCGATTTTTCGATTTTTTCAAACTAAAAACCGAAACCAAAACCGAATACCGAAATTTTTAAAATTTTAAACTGAAACCGAAATCGAAACCGAATTAACCGAACCGAGTTAATATGACAAAAGCATGGGCAAATTCGAGTTCACGGTGAACTTTATTTTTTTAATATTACTATTATATAAAAAATTATTTTTATTATGGATAAAAATTATTACTATTATGCACAAAAATTATTAATATATAAAATAATATTTATTTTTTAAATAGTGATAGTTTTTGTGCATAACAATAATATGATTTATATATAGACCTGATTTTCGCACTATTACTTTTTTAATATAGATAAAAACTCATATGAGTCGGTTTCATATATGAGACGGTGTACAACCTAACATAAATTAACGCTCACCCTTTTTAAAGTGTTAAAATATCAATGCTTAAATTATATTTCGTTTCATCGTGAGATCGTCAAACTAGTCCCAAACATTTGAAAAGTTGCAAACTTGGTCCCAAAAATTTATAAAACTTTCAAACTCGGTCCCAATTTCTCACGGCTGGAGACGGGATCCGTTAGAAGCTTGTTTAACATTTAATTAATTTATCTTAACTCTTAAACTCTCTTAACTAATTAATATTACCCTTAAACATAAAACACGATTTAAGTTTACGTTTACAAACACACACACACACAGTCATCATTTGCTCCCAAAAACTTTATTGGAAGAGGTCCATCACAGAGGGTTGACAATGTAAGCATGATTTTCTTGGGTCTTAATAACATTTTTTTTTGTTTCTTAACCATATATTAAACTTTAAATGCAAATTTCTTGTTGTCACATAGGATCAGACATCTGTGGGATTTACTCCCAATAGTTACATTGGAGGAGGAGAGGGAGAGGGCCCATCTGTGGGCGGTTCAACAGAGCTTAATGAGGATGGTATGAGGGTCACAACAGTTGGAGGTCAAAAGTTTGTCACACAGTCCAATCTCACTGCAGCTGCTATGTCAAAGAAGGGGAAAGGTAAGAAGAAAAAGAAGTAGAGGAGGGTTGGTTTCTGATTGTGAATTAGGGGTAGTTTGGATAGTTTTTGTCCTTAAGCCACTACAATCTCATTGTCTTTTGTATAAAAAAACTCAACTTTTGTGCTTATAATGATTTCAGATTGTGGTGGCTTAAGATTGGTGGTTAAAACAACTTTATTGGTTCATTTTGCTAGTCTCCAAATCAATTTCCTATATTGGTGATTTTGGATGATATATATTGCTGATTTTGGATGATATTTGTGATTTTGGATGATATATATTGATGATTTTGCTGGTGGCAGAAAATCAGTTTTGCTTTGTATATATTGTTGGTTTACTTTGTTGGTATACTTTTGATCATGCAGAAATTGTTGGAAAAAATCAAGTATTCCCACAATTTTTTTCCCAATTTCAATAGGTTGGGACTAGTTTTGCAAGTAAATTGGCGCCAAATTTTGTGTAGTTGTTGAGATTTTAGCGCCAAAAATTAAGGTAAGTAATCAATTAATTTTTTGATCATATGGGACCAAATCTGCAAGTGGTTAAAAATTAGTTAGTGTTAAATTTGTATTAATTATGTTGGATAACATATGGGACCAAAACTGCAAGTTGTTGAATGATAGTTAAGGGTTAATTGTGTATTAAATGTGTTGTATAACATTTAGTACCAAGTCTGCAAGTAAAGTTAACGGTTTCCGTCACGGCGGGACCAATTCTGAAAGTTTGGGACTTGTTCTGCCAGACTTGGGACTCGTTTAAAAACATGGTGTGTCCTATGGGACCAAAAGTACAAAAAACACAATTTTGAAGCAAGTTAATAATAGACAAAGACTTTTATAGGCAGTGACGGAAGCACATGTACCCGTCCGAGGACACGTTTTTTTTTTTTTATATATTTTTACTATTATATTTATATATAAATAGAAATTTTATAATTTATGGAGTATATATATTTGTAATTTAATATAATATAAAAGAGTGGGTCTCTTATGTACCCAAGTACACCGTGTACTCATGCAACTGAATGACCCATTGAAAAAAAAATAATTCTTGACCCATTGAATATACTAAACATATTTTGTGGATATATGAGTAAGATTAAGGCGAGTGCACAGATCGCACGTGAGACTTTGTCAATATAAAATACTGTGTTTTATGTCAAGTATATGGAATTGCTCATTAGGTTGGACATTTCGCTTATTCTTCTATAGGTTGTGTGTTTAAGCCCTTAGTGGCCCTTAAACTTAATTTATTTTTGGTAAAATCTTGTATGAACTTAGTGCATCGGACATATCCTTTTAAACATTTTTTTAGTTTTTATTTCTTTCCTTAATTATCAAATTTTGACACAAATAACACAATTCCTCAATTGTATTTTAATATTAATTGAGTGACAATTGTATTTTAAACTCTTCATCTATCATACCCCTTATTAAAAGTTACTTTATCATTTCAATTATTAATACAAAACTCACTCGCAAAAATGCGTGTAAAAGTCAACTGTGCATAAGAATGATGGACAGAGGGGGTATTAATTAAGTGGCAATTGATGTAATTTTGAGTAAAAATAGAAATAGTTGTTAAGAAAAGTGGAGTCATAACTTAAAAAAATGTAATGTAAAATTTAGGTTGGGACAACAAAAAAGGGAAAATGTAAAACTTATCATGAAACTATTATTTATATTATACAAAAAATGAAGGATCTAAACAAGGCAGTGATACGTCCCCAAATTCCAATCCACACTCTTACTATCTTATTTTTTTAATATATTTTATATTTAGATTTTTGTTGTGCTCTAGTTGTGAAAATTTTCTAAATCCGTCCCCTGATAATAGGTATAAAATAATTGTACATATACAGTTGAAGTTGTATAGAGTTTGCAAATGTACATATTTATGTGTAATTATTTTATACCTATGTACCTATTAGTAAAATTGCATTCCTTCGATGTACTTATTAGTACGTCACCTAATATATATAGGTTTTGTAAACGATAGGAAATTAAAATGAATTTAAACTAGTTGATGACATGTATATCTCTTCTTTTGTGATGACTGAAAAATGCTGTCTTTTACCTATTTCAGAATTGCTGTGTACTATAATGTTGTGTAGTTGTCACCCTTCATTAATACTCTGGCTAATAAATGTGTCATTTGTTTTTTCACACAAACAACCAACTGTAAATAATTTAGTCGGTCTATTTGGACATCATTTAGTTTTTAATTTAATGTTAAGCATACATAACTCAGTTAATTTGATTATGTGAAAAAACAGGACAAAACTAACCCATGCTCACGTTTAATAAGAAGTCAGTGTTAATAAATGCACCAAACACAACCAACGTGAATCACTTGTTACTTGTTAGTTGACGAATCATCAAGAAAAATTATGTGTGGGATTTCCAACCCCTTGAGTGTGTTCCGGCTAAGCTATAATCTATTTTGATGTTGCAATAGATTAACCTGTATGTTATGGGATTAGAGTACCTCTTGTGCTTGCGATATAATATTTCATCTTTATCTTTAAAAAAAAAAAAAATCAAGAGAAATTTGTTCAAAGATTGATGTTCGTTTAATTTTTTAAATCGAGAGAAATTTGTTCAAAGATTGATGGTCGTTTAATCGGTCGAGTTACGGATGGACCTTGTTAGGCGTTTGGATGGCCTGAGCACACATTGGATTCTTTGTCTCGTTCACTTGTAACCCCTCCCACGGAAAGTGTTCGAATGTACTTTGATAGCACTATCTCTACGACTTCAAACAAATATGGCGTGTCAGTTTCCGTTCTTGGTTTAGCTACACGAGTCGAGGTTTTGCTACCATACACAATGTTTCTTTAATTGCAAGTTTCAGAAATGCACTTGAATTGCACGGTTCACTTAATGCACACAAGACTTTGACAAACATTTATTCTGCGTTTAAAAAGAACTGCACCTTCTTTGATGAAAAAAGTTTCAAAAGGAGAGCTATAAAGAAGCCTCTCATGTATGCACAGTGAGACGTACCTGAAGGCATCATCAGCTAATACTAAGAGCCCTCTTGGTATGACTAGGGAATGATAATGGTAATGTATATCATTGAGGGGTCAATCAATAAGGGTTATTGATTGTATTGTTATTGTTTGGTTACAACATCAACAACGGGTATCATGTGAGGTGAGTTGAGAGAGTTAGGACAATCAATTGCTTACTTCTATTCTCATTACCAATGTATCAAACCTACCAACCAACATCAATAGAATTAATTCTCATTACCCACTTCCATTACCCCCAACCAAGCGGACTCTAAATTTAAATGAAAACATTCTGATAATTATATTCAGAATTCAGCAGAAATGTCACAGCTTTATTACAACCAAGTTACACTAGGGAAGTCTAGGTTAACAGCACCAGATAACAGAGATCCTTTTGGAACGAGTCTAAAGCATTTTTCCAAATTTAAACAATACAAAACGAACAAGTGTTTTTAAACAAGTTGAGGAATGGTCAGTACTCAGTTCAACATGCTGGGGAATAAGTCGGTATCATACGGTGTTATGCATAGCTGGATTTCCTGAAAGCTACTGTTCGTTGCCAAACAAGGAATAGTGGTCGACTGCTGTCCAGAGAGCCAGAATTTGGAAGAAAGGGGCCCGCCTTCTGGGACTCCATGGACCATTGCCTGAGTTATACAGCTGCTGTTTTCATGTGCTGGATTTAAAGGCATGGGGGGCGTGCCCCACGAGTTACTTGACAGAAGATAGAGAGCATGTCCATACTCGGGTGCTGCATCTAAGTGGGAAGAAGCAAACTGAGATCCCTTTGAACCTGGAAACAGGAAGACATTGATCATTAAACTTATGAGCAACACTTGGGTGCAAAACAACTAATATTGTTTAGTCAAACAACTCAAACCTTTGCCTAAACAAGTTATTCTATGTAAAACGGTTTCATTGTACAACTGAGTTCGTCACTTTATAGTAAAATAACTAACACTTTTTAATGAAACAACTAAACTGTTTAAAATACAAACAACATGCAAAGCAGTTGCACGATAAAACTGGTTTACATAAGACACTGCTAAAAATTAAATAAAAAGCTCAGAAAACTGTCCACATCATCTCGAACTAATACACACACATTATTTAGGTTAAACTCTGAACTACAAAAACTGACCTGGATTCCAAAACTCAGTCATGGAGCTCTTGGATTCCAGAAGTCCTTTGGCAGAACCACTTTGCACATTGATGAGATGTGGCAGTTTGACACCTGGAATATGCATTTGCTCGTTACTTACTCCATCTCCAATACACTTCGAAGGAAAACCTTTTGTCAGGGTGAACTTGGAGTTGCTCGTGCTATCCCACGTGGTATTAGAGTGAATAAGCTGAGTATTATTCAACAGAAAACTCATTTGCTGTCTTCCTCCTGTGAATGTAAATTATCCATTTATCATAATTATACACTGAACCTGCCCTATACAATACACAGAAAGCCACCAATATTGAGCACTCCTCCTAAGGTTCTTGTCCTCTTTCATTACAAGTTATGGTGCTACTGTTTTGAATGTTGTAATTGTCAACAAATGAAAACCAAACTATTTAATTACTTTATGGTGGTAGTTGATGCATTTGTTCTCATCCTAAATTTTCTGAAAGGAAAATAAATACTCCAGCCCATCCATATATTCTAACATAATTAGCTCCAGAGAATGAAAATAAACACAAAATTCCTCCTCAAATTCAAATCATATCACCTAAGTAGACCAGATTTTTTACATGTATCCTATCCTATCCTATTGAACAGCACTATATGAAACTGAATAATCAACACATGAGAGTCCTGTAAGCTAAAAATTTAAACATGATAATCCAAATTGATAATATGGCGTCCAGCAAGACATATTGTAAAGCATACCAATAGATACACAGCAAAGTCTTATGTAAATCAGTTTTACTGTACAACTGGTTTGGATTTTGTACATTTTTTAACAGTATTAGCTGTTTCATTAGAAAGTATTATTTATTTTACTGTAAAGTGACAGTTGCAAACCAGTTGAATAGTAAGACAGTATTACATAAGACTAACTCTAGATAAAATACCATATAATGGTGATGAGACCCTTGTCGAACTAAAGTGGACAGTTTCCTGCTGTGGCTTCCGGCGTCGTGCTTTATGATCAGAAAGTCTTCTTCTACAACTGCGCTTCTTCTCATCAAACTCAGACAAGTTATGGAATCTTGAAAAACAAAGTAACATTAATTTACTGGAATCTTCCAAAACAAGCATTATAAGATGACAAGAAGTTAATTTTTATAAATAGGGTTGATTTCAAAATAAATCACAATCTTTTTTACATTTTTCAATTAAAACATATGATTTCAAAATTTGCAACTTGTTACGCAATCTTTTAAATTGTTGGTTGTTGCAATTCTATCACATGACTATTTTCGGCAAGTCTTGCTGACATGTCAGTGTATGAAATTGCAAAAAATTAAAAGGTTGTGATTAAATTGAACAAATAATTAAAGATTGTAAATTTATTTGCAAATATTACAAAAAAATATCCAGCTGCCACATCAACATAAGTTGCTGGAAAATAGTCATATGATACAATTGCAAAGTTGAAAAACATATCTTGTAATTGAAATAACGTGAAAATGTTGTGATTCATTATGCAATTGACTCTTATAAAATATAATATTTATAGCATAACTACCTGCTGCACTGTTGGCAAAACCTTCGTTCATGGCCACCTACAATAACCTTCGGGCTTTTGGAATGGATGTCACAAACTTTATGCTTCCGGTGATATTCTTTAGCCATCGAAAGATCAAAATCACAACCCTCAACTACACATCGTGGTATATGGAGATTCTGACCCGCTGATTTAGTTTTCTTCAATGGAGTAGGCATTACAGATAAAGATGCACTCTTAACATTGCTTCCAGCACCACTATTCTCAAAATATGTTCGTTTTCCAAGTTTGAGACCGATAAATGTTTCTATAGAACCAATAGAAGCTTCCATTTTCTTGCTGAAGTTTCCAGAAAGTTCTACAGATGTCATGAGCCTGAAGTCTGGGGTTTGCATCCCTTCTTTGGTGGAAGATTCCGAAGCTGATATCGAGCTCTTAGCTGAAGAAACATGCCCACCATCAGAACCAGAGGAAAGATTGAAGGATCCAGCATCGATTTCTTCCATCATTAATAATAGTCCAATCTACTAATTGCAGTTTCTTGGGACTTTCTGTTGCTTTTGAACCAAAGGTAGCAAAGCTTTCCCAATCCCATTTTGCATTCCAATCCATCTCAGAGAAGTGGCTCGTTAAACGGGCTTTTGAAATTATACTAGCACTCAGAATGCATCATAAACTAGACACCAGAACTGAAAGATATAAAATCAAGAATATATGCTTAGAAGTTGGAATAAATTAAATCGAAAGAAGTATTTCCACATCACAAGCACAGGACTGAGGCAAAAGTTATCTAAATGGACCAAATAACTTAAAGAGGACACAAAGGTAAAGTCTTATGTAAACCAGTTTTACTGTGCAGTTATTTGTATATTTTGAGCAGTTCTGAGAAGTATTAGTTGTTATGTTAACAGGTATCAGTTTGATAGTATTAGTTGTTTCATTATAAGGTATCAGTTGTTCTACTGTAAAATATTAGTTGCGAAATAGGTGTACGGTTAACTGTTTTACATAAGACAAACTCAGATGCATATGATATAATGTAAAATTTTCAAGAAATCATAATCATTACCGTAGAGAAATGAGAAAGTAAGTGATCACCCCATGGAGATGCTATAATTCCCTGTTCCAAAATGTTAGTACAAAATCAGAAGTGAAAAAATAATACAGTTTCTGACAAGAATAAAGGTTCAGTCAAGCTTTCTACACCACCATAAGTATTAAAAGCACCTCCAAATTAACAGGCCAAAGTGAAAAACACTAAATTTCAATTCAACAGATTTTGGCAGCAAACTATTCAAGATTCTTTTCAAATTGTAAGTTCCAAACAGGACTTCAAAGCAGAGTAGATACTAGATAGGTACTCCAACAAATGAACAAGAAATGACTATAATTACACAGAGCTACAAGGTTGATATAAATTTATCATGTTATTCCACTGATAAATGAGAAGGATTTTTACTGTTTCTGCCTACTATTAACTACCCTTTTCTGAGTGCAATAAATACTTTCCCTCACCTCTTCGACTTTATTCCATCCTTAAACTGGTAAATCTTTACAAGCTCAGTTTTCTCCAACAACAAAGATAGCAATACAAATGAAATAATAACTCCTAATCAAAACCATTAACAAAAAGAAGAGCAGATCTCATAAATATCCTTAAAGAAATTAAAACCAGACCTATGAATGTCCGATGCTTTCAGTGTCTCCCACCCACTAAACCCAGAAAAAATAGAGTAAATTGAAAACAATCGTTGCTCTAATACTCCAAACAGACCTCAGAAAATGTTCATCATTAACAATAAGAAGATGAATTACATCCTCCTCCTTCAAAATCATATACTAACAATAGCACACTGCTATAAATCTATACTCTTCTGTTTACAAACTAAAGATTAAAGAAGATATCCTTAGTTGATACTAGAAGATAAACCCCCAACAGAAAATATTTTTTCATTCTACAAAAAACGCCTAAAAAATTCAGTCTAAAATGAGAGAGAAAAGGGGGACAGAAGCAAAAACATGTGGAAAGAGAGAGCGAGAGTGAGAAAACGCATCTTTTTCTCTTTCTCCCCCAATTTTCAAAGCTGAAAATAGTTCGCAATTTCCAAAATTCCTCACACATTTCAGGAAACTTTAAAGCAAATAATTCCACCTCTGTTGAAAAAATCCCCTGCTGTTTCTCCAAAAACAGTATGCATAAAACAAAGCGCTGTTCCCCCACCCTTTCCATCTCAAACACTCCATCAATTACCTCTTTTACTCAACGGAAAATCAATCAATCCCCCTTTTAACAATCATTACAGCCGCAGAAAAAAAAGTTAATAAGCTAATCATTCATGGCCGCACACAAATTAACCACAACAGATTCAATTCAAAAGCGAGCAAAAAACATTTCCATTAACAAAAGAGAGGTGCTGCATCTCCTTACCCATGAGAGAGAAAGAGGAGTGAGAGAGAGAGTGAGATTTGAGAAAGGGGAACGTGCTGTGGAATTTATTTTACCAAAAGGAGAAAGCGGGGTACAATCGTGTGTGTGCGGGCGCAGGGGAGTTGTGGTGGGAGCGAGATGAAATCGAATGGCTGGGGTTGTGGATAAAATAAAAGGTTGTTTGGATTACTGTAAAGTGGGGAAAGTACAACAGGCTGCAACATAATCAAACATGCCTTTGCCATCTATCATATTCCACGTTGCATTTTTTTGGTTTTATAAAAAAATTAATTGGGTTTTATTTATATATCTGAAAATATTTACTTTTGTAGAAAAGGTCCAGGGTTATGGATTAAAAGAGCAAGAAACATAAAACTCATGAGTTCGTGTTTTGTACTGAATTATCCTCGAGTTAAGGCGTGATTGTTTGTAATTGAGTGTTGTTGGTCCCGATTTGAAAACTCATTAGTTCGTTAAATATCAATTGATGCATATAAAATAGGGGTGAGAGAATGGTGGTACCAATTTTTTGCTTTTAAGAACGATGTGTGTTTTGCTTATAATAAAATACATATGGCAAGTAAGAACATAAAGCAGTAAAGAACACACGATTTTTATAGTGGTTCGGAGTCCAACTCCTACATCCACTCTTCCCTATCAGCAGGGGCACCAACTTAACCAACTGAACTTAGTTTAACGTGTTAGTCCAACACCCAACAGATGTTTACCGAGTTCTCACTCAAACGGGACTTATCACCCTCACGGGATCGCCTACCCTCCCTTTCGGGATTGCTTAGATGTTTACCGAGTTCTCACTCACCTACAAACTTAACCTATCAAACTGATTTGGGTAAGGTTTGTTTGGTTTCCAACTAGGTTGAGATTTTCCCTTACATTTGTTTAGCCTCAATGCTAAGGTTGAGAAAATCTCTCTAAGCTTAGGATATTACATTTGTGCTTAGATTTATGATAGAACTCTGAATATATGCGTGTATTTCTTACTCAGTATTCTATGGTTGGAATGCTTGAGTATATGGCTCTTGGCTCTGTAGCATCATTTTCCACATTCTCCACACCTAATTTGATGGAAGAACTTGTATTTATAGTGTGGATTTGAATGTTACCGTTGAATGGAGTCACATTCAAATCCATACTATTCTGTAGCTTTTTGCAGCTTTTCAGGCTAGTTCTTCCTCTTATTGGTCCACGTCAGCTGAATCTAACGGCTATATTCTTCAGGATTCTTCCGAGTCTTCAGGTTTCTCTGAGTCTTCAGGATTCTTCTGAGTCTCAGGATTCTTGATTCAGCAGACTTCTCTTCAGCGGACCTTGTCTGATCAGGTATACTGACACTCAGGCTAACTGAGTTCAGCTCTTCTGACTTCAGACAATCTGACCCTCAGGTCACTAGCACTCAGGCTAACCGATCATCAGTAGCGTTCTGATTCTCAGTGAACATGACTTCAGATTACTTGTCTTCTGACGACTTCTCTTCTGATTTCTTCTCGCCTGATCTGATCAGCTCACCTGATCAGATCAGTATAGCACCAGGTCAGCATATCAGTTTATCTGCATCAGATTAGTTTATCTGATCTCGATCACGTCTGATCTCGATCAGTCTCATCTGCTCCTCTTCTGATCAGCAACCTCCTCTTCTGATCTACACCATTCTCTTCTGATCTGGTCTTTTGATCATCTGATCAGCTTATCTTTTCTGGTCATCTGATCAGGTCTTCTGGGCATCTGATCTCAGGTCCATCTGATCAGGTAACTTCTGATTCTTCTGATCAGCTGACTTAGCTTTTCTTTTCTTCTGATCAGCTGGCTTAACTTTTATTTTCTTCTGATTTTGCACAGCTCATTAGTTAACTTCGGAACTCATCTTATTCATCTGATCTCGATCAGTCTGTCTGCAGCCTCGTCTGATCTCGATCATCTACTTCTGATTTCGTGAGTTCCCCCTCAACTTGTTCTCTCGTTCCCCCCCAACTTGTTATCTGTAGATTAACTTCAATAACACAAGTTGATAATGTTTTTGCATAATTCATCAAAACTAAAATATCCCAACAAGTGTGATTTATATATTTTAGTATTATTATGAGTAGATATTCGGTAAAATTTATTTATAGTATATGAAATTTATATCACTATATTTTTTATTTAAAATTATTAAATTTATAAATTAAGATTATAACATTAAATGTTAGAGTGATGTTTGTGTACACCAATTACACAAGGTGTAATTGATGCAATTGAATTCAATTTTAATTTGGTTTAACCATATACCCTAAGGGCGTGTTTGCTTCTCTAGATAAGGGGTGATAAATTCTTTAGTCCTGCCCAATCCGCCGTTTGGATTCTAGGACTGTGGCCATGATTAAAAAAGAGCCCGATATGGAATATTAAGTTATCAGCCTATTACATGATTATGAGTCACAGGGTAGGGGCTGAAATAATTTAGTCCGGCCCTTTTAGGTGTTTGTGTAAAGACAAATTTGCCCTCATATTTTTTAAAATCAGACATAAATATCATTTTATAACATACATATTACAAACATGTCATCATCCCCTTCGCGATGAACATTGCAGAGAAATTCGGAAGCAAAGAATCTCAATAACAACGTTTCATCATCATCGAAATAGTCGATTGAGAAAAGGTAAGAAATTACCGGCGTATGACATCGTGCTTTTGTCTTTCTCTAGTTGTCGTTGTAAGATTAGGGGGTTTTGTGAAAAACAACCATTACTGAAAAAGGGTTTGGAATTAGGGTTAAATAGAGTTAGATCTTTTGTTTTTATATATTTTTATTAGATTATAGGTATTTGTGATGATGATAACAACATTGTTTATTGCGATTTGATTTTCAGATTTCATTGCGATTTGATTATCAGATTTTAGGGTTATTTGACATGATTTGTAGGGTTTTATTTTACGTTTCATAATCGGGCTTATGGTATATCTTAGTTCTCCCAATTATATCTCTTCTTTGACTGATATGTATGATTTTCAGAATCAATCAACTGAGTTCAAAAGAGGCCGCTGCACTGTTGGGTGTACTTTGTAATGGTGGCCACTTTTTCAGGTACAAATTTGAACAGAAACTTGAACTTTTGAAATCTTGAACACTCATGACATCCTCACATTTTAGGAAATGTTTGCCTTTGCAAAACCGTATGTATGATCCTTGTTTACAGCACCAAATTAAACATGGACCTGACATGAGATTGCAGACAGATGAAATACATATGAGAATGGAATTGTAACTGAAATTTTGTTCAAGGTAATATGCTTACCAATATCTATGTATGCAGGTGTTTAATATTTCATATCTATTAATAATTGAACATTAGAGAGTGTTAATAGTGAATTTGGAATTGAATTACAATGTTTTTTTGGAAATTACATATATGCTTCTGGTTTGGATTTTAGGCTAGTATGTAGATTAATATAAATATTTTGTGTTATGTAGGACTGACCAAGTTTCATCCTAAATATATTTACCAAATTTAGAGTCAACTTTCATATGTTCATATGTTTCATCTACTTTTGGATGTCTTCTTGTCTAGATTCATATATTCTGAACTTGTATGTTGTGAAAAGTCTATGAAAATTGATAAATTGGTTATAACATTGTTTTTTAGTAATATATGTTGTTTAAATATGTATTGTTCAACCTGCAGAAATACTGTTTTTTTCTCACTTTGTCTTTGATGAATAACTGACAAAAGTAGCTTGATTCTTGCATGCCATATTTTGGTATAATGAGCTACAACACTAGAAATAGTGAAACACCAAAATAAAAAACTTTATAGGTGACTTCTCACATCATGTTAGGAATCTAAACTTACATGAAGTGACAAATCACACTTTTTGACCAATATATTTTTGAACTTATTCATTTTTTATTAAAATACAATCAATAATAACATGGTAATCTTGCCTTATAAATATGATGTTCAGTTTATTTGCACTGCACTTATCTTTCATAATGGCCAACCCCTCCTCATGGAGTCTAGATGGATTTTTTTATGGAAAAACATGGTCCAAGGAAGTAACTATATTCCTTGTTGACACTATAGTAAATGAGAAAAATAATGGGAATTGAGAATGGGGCCAGAACACAGATGTCATTGCAAATGCCACGGTGAGCATCAATGCTTTCTTCAATCTGAATTTTAACTTGACAAAGGTCATCGAGTCAGTTGGATAAAAACATGTTCGCTAGCTTTAAACACATAATGAACCACTCGGGTGTTTATTGGGATGATGATAACAACATTATTCATGCATCACCTATTATGTGGGAACACCTTAAACATGTAAGTAACCATACATAATATAGTGTTCATAATTTTCATTTGTTAAGATTGGGATTTTAGATAATTTTTTCCTAACACTGTATGTCTCTCTCTCATCGTATAGTATAACCCTCTAGCTAAGGCTTACATGCACCAATGTGAACCAATGTACGATTCATTGAGTTTCATATTTGGCGATCCTGCAATCCAACATGACATAGAGGCAAATGATGAAGCTAACGAAGTTGATGCATCGGCACCCGAGGTCTCATCTAGCATTACGGAATCCCCACCTGTCAGACGTCCAAAGATCGTGAACCCTGTCATTTTGAACTTATACGACGAGGACAGTGACAGCTCCACCTGTACTTGAAGTTCTATCTATTCAAGTGATATTTTTTTTAAGTACATCGGCTATTAAGTTGTATTCTTCTTGTTCGCATTTGTTGTAATATGTTTTAGATCGTGTGCACTAATGTATTTTAATGCTACCTTATTTTACTGTAATCTTTATTATATTGATGTTTTGGAACTTATGTTATTAATCATGCTATGTATGCTAATATTTGTTGATCCTCAACGAATTTCATTTACTGTTTTTGTAAGGATTCAGAATGAAGTTTGTAATGTATCAAAATAGTTAATTGTTGTTTTACACTTATTCATTTTTTATAGCTTGTAGTAAAACAGTATGGAATTGTGCACAAGTTTGATAAACTCTCTATTAAAAATTATATAAACATGACATGGAGCAATGTAGATAAACTTTTTGTGCACAAGCTGACATTTTAATAATCTAATCATTCCAGTCATAAAAACAAACCAATTTTCTAACCACTGCATATTAAAGTGCCAACATGTTATAAGAACATCAACATTGACCATTATACCAACACAGACAGATTAGCACAAAACTAGCCATAATAACATTAAGTACAATATGGAAATATGTCAAACATCAAAGACAGTCATGACAAATTACATAAACCAACCAAAGTACGAAATTTGAACAACCAAGTTCGAGGTGCTACCAAGTTATAATTACATACAAAAATTAAAAACCAAAGTCCCCTATACTGCAATGGATCCACTTCCCACATGCTAGTCATCTTGATAGTAACTCTTGAACACATCCTCTTCATCTGAAACTTCAACACCATTTGGAGTAGATGGATCAATACATTCAACATCAATATCTCCATATGCAAATTTATCCAACTCCATCACATCGAAAATATGATAGCGTTCTTGATAATAAGAAAAACCTGATGTCCTGAAATACCACATATATTGTGGTTCCTGTTACACGAAATATACAATTATAAAAATATGGTAAAAGTAGCCATCCTTAGTATAAGAACCATAATTGAAATTACCTTCCCCAGCTTGTTGTTGTAGCATGAATATTCCCGACCTCCCACCTGGTCATGAAGGGCAACAAGTAGTCCCACAAGGTTTGCTTAAAGCGGACTCTATGAGAAGATCGAGGGACCAACCCGCCTAACTCGGATAAGGCCCAACACTCAAATCGCGGAAGTCGGCATCTCGAGAAGTCGGCAACTCAAGAAGTCGCGACACGACTTACATTTTACATCCTCAAGTCGGGAACAACCTACATCAGTCCTAACTGCGCAGCTCGTACGGTCAAAGACTACACCCGGCATGCCACGAAATCCACCCCCAAAGTCCGCTCCTTGATTGGTGCGTATTAAAGGACAGACGACTTCTGGCCTGTCAAGGCGGAATTAGTGATTTCCGTAATTGTAGCCCTTTCATAGGCATGATTCCTTATGTAAATTCCCGCTCAAGGAGCGGGAATCATAGTATAAAATAGCCATCACGGTCACATCTGTAGGGGGGTGAAAAATATTAGAGCCTTAAACATATATATTATAAACACATACCTGACTTGGACGCCCCCAGACGTAGTCTGATTCAAAGGACGAACTGGGTTACCAATCTCTTGCCATTTTACATTACTTTGGTTTCCATTAGTTCGAATACTCTTCAAATCATTGTTTAGCTGGGCAAATTATAGCTAGTTACAACAATTGGCGCCGTCTGTGGGAAACATTTCTTGAAGAATTCTATCGATTCTTAAGGAGACTTCACATTCCAAAACTCGATCGAACGAATGGCAAACAACCAGGGAAAAGCTGTCACTGGAAACGAAACTGACGCGCGCGATGGCGCCGAAGTTTCACTAAGCTCTCAGTCCACCCACCGGGCGGCCCTGGCTAGTTCCCCCGACTGGTGGAATCTTGTCCAAACGCCAGAGGACGCCAAGGCCGTGATGGCTGTTCTCAATAAGAAGCATCTCAGTTTCGGCGCTGATGAGGAACAACCCCCAGCCAAGAAGACAGCCCACTACCCCGGAACCTCCAAGGGCAAGCGCGTCCTGACGGAGAAGGTGCAATCCACAGGCCAACTGGCGTATCACGCGGTCAGACACACCATCGTCCGAAACCACCGGGCCCTAGACAGACCAGCGGGTTCGAATAGTATATTCACCCGCCTCGGAAGCCAGGCGGCACGGAAGGCCCTCATGAGGGGCGAGGACGAAGCTCACTCCCAACCATGCCATGATGAGCAGGTGGAACGGGATCTTGCCATGGCCCTAGATATGCACCACGGAGGGTCGTCGAGAAATTTGGCATTTCATCATGGTCACGGGCAAGGGGCCAGTAACCCGCGCGACGCTCAGGTCGCGACACTGGCGAGGACCGTCCAACAACTGTTGGAAAAAGTTGGGAACCAGGACGGGCCATCTGGATCTAATAACGACCTTGTCATTCCAGATTCACCACTGGGGACTATGATCACTCTGGCACCTGCCCAGAGGAAAATTAGCATAACGTCTCTAGATCGCTATAACGGGAGTACGGACCCTAGAGTCCATATGGCGAAATATAATGCATATATGGCCTCAATGGGGGCATTGGACGCGACGAAGTGCAGGATTTTCTCCCTGACACTGAGCGACCAGGCCCACATGTGGTACACTTTGCTGCCACCTTTCTCCATAGATACTTTTGAGCAGCTGGCTCGGTTATTCTTGGGCCACTATACGGTAATGGCACCTCGGCCTGGGACGAGATGAGGCAGCGACTCATGAACGCGCATCAGGGAGAAACTGAATCGGATCGGTCCTATGTTGAGAGGATCGATAGGCTCATTATTGAGGGGGACCCCATTGGGTACGAAGCTAAGTTGCTGGGAGCCATATCCGGCCTCAGAAAAGGTACCAAGTTATGGCGGCGTATGACTGCCGACTATCCAACCAGCTATGCCGACTTCCGAAAGAGGGATAGCGACCTCATCTATACCATGGAACTGTTGGAATCTCGGCTCTTAGAGACGAAGGAAGTCGCAGAACAAAAGAAGGTTTCCAAGAAAACCGGGGGTCATTACAAGGCACCCGACAGCTTCAAGCCTTTTGAAGAGTCCATTCCGGTGAAGCTGATGGAGGCTCTAGGTATGACGCCTGGTCATGTCTATCCTAAATCCAGGGACGAGACATGCTACACGCACCTCGTCCCATCAAAGATAAAAATCAGCAAAACCCGAACAAGTTTTGCCATTATCACACTCATAAGGGACACTACACCAACGAGTGTAGAGATCTTCTGAAGCAGTTATGGAAGCTTTACGAAGATGGTCGGTTGGATGAGTTTGTCAAGAATCCTCGGGCAAATGCCCGTGATGGGCGAGGTCGTCAACAGAATCATGAACCCAAACAGGGTGAGCAGGCACAAAGAGAGCCCGCTCATGGGGCCGTGCAAGGCGAGCTGCCCGTACCGCCCATACCAGAAGGCGCAGGGGGTCGTGTCATTCATACCATCTCGCCACTCGCCACGATAGGGGGCCTTTCTCCGGCCTCCTCATCGAAACGACGCCTGAAGGCGGAAGTTAGGGCAATGGAGAATGCTCTGAGAATGGTTCTGCCAATCCTAGCCGTAATCGAGGAAACCCACAAAATTGAGTTCGGGGAGATAGACAACGCTAGAATCGTGTACCCGAACATCGACCCACTGGTCATTAAGGCCAACATCATGGGGACGACTGTGTGTCGAATGCTGGTCGATGGGTGGGCTTTTTGTAACATCTTGTTCAAGAAGACCCTAGACCAACTCGGGGATTACGAAACATACATCACCCCCTACGATCATACGGTGAAGGGTTTCAGGAACGTAACAGCCAAACCACTGGGTATGATCCGCCTGTCTATGGAACTCGTGTCTACCTTGGACGAGAAGGTTAGGAACACTAGGCTCTTGGATTTCCTTGTAATTGACCTCCCGAGCACCTATAACGGTTTCCTCGGGAGGCCGTTTGAGCACGAATTTGAGACTGCGACCTCCACTTTTTATTTCTGTGTAAAATTCCCCACCAAGAGTGGGCTGGTTGGCACCGTCAAAGATGACCAAGTGTATGCAAGAGAATGTTTTCTTTATTCTTCGTCTCATTTCAATTCGTTGCACACACCTTATCGTCATATAATGACGCTGGATCACAAAATGCATGATAACAAGTTAGACACTGAAAAAAGAAACAAGAAGAGGAAGTATGATGAGCTTGATCCAAGGATAGGTCTGGAACCCGAAGATTTTATACTCGAGGCCGAGATTGATGATCCACGACTTGATGGGCCCAGAGCAGTACCCGGAGAGGAACTCGAAAGGGTCAAAGTGGACCCAGCCCAGCCGGACCTAGAGATCATTATAGGATCCAAAATCCCCATCAACTTGAAAGCCGAAGTCGTCGACTTCCTCAAAAGTAACTTGGACGTTTTCGCTTGGTCACACAAGGATATGGTCGGAATCGATCCTGAGATCGCATGTCATCGGTTACACATTGACCCAACACGAAGACCAATAGCTCAGAAAAGAAGGAAATTTGGTCCCGAAAAATATGCGGCCCTCGCTGAGGAGGTAAAAAAGTTGCTCGATAACGACTTGATCATGTAGGCTGACCAGCCACAGTGGGTCGCAAATGCAGTCCTCGTAAAGAAGTCAAATGGAACTTGGCGACTTTGCATTGATTTCACAGATCTCAATGAAGCATGCCCCAAGGACTTCTTCCCCATGTGGCATATCGACCACCTGATCGACAACACGGCGGCCACGAGATGATGTCTTTCATGGATGCATTTGCTGGATATCATCAGATAGCAATGCACGAGCCCGACAGGCAACACGCTTTGTCCTTAACAGAAAAGAACATGTACTGTTGGAAGGGAATGCCTTTTGGTTTAAAGAACACCGGGGCAACATATCAAAGGCTGGTCAACCATATGTTTGCCAAGCAAATAGGCAAGACGGTGGAAGTGTACGTGGACGATATCATCATCAAAACTCTGAAAAAGGAAGATCACCTGGCCCATTTGGCACAAGCTTTCGAGATACTCAGGAAGTTCAATATGAAACTCAACCCAAAAAAGGGTAATTTCGGAGTGGAGTCGGGGAAATTCCTGGGGCACCTGGTCAGCAAGCGGGGGATTGAAGCAAACCCAGCCAAAGTCCAGACTATTTTGGATATGGGAGCCCCCAAAACCACGAAGGAGGTCTCGTTCGACAGGTGCCCGCCGCTCAACAGATTCATCTCCCGAATGGGGGATAAGTGTAAGCCCATGTTCGACACCATCAGAAAAAGGCGAGGTTTAGTGGACAACTGAGAGTCAGGATGCCTTTGACAAAATCAAAGCATATCTGGCCAACGTCAGCATTTTAGCCAAGCCGGTCCCGGGCGAAAAGTTGTTTTTATACTTGGCGGCCTCGGAGAACGCTTTAAGCACAGTGCTTGTGCGAGCGGAAGGTCAGACTCATCTGCCCATATACTTTGTCAGTCAGGCACTAAATGAAACCGAGCAGAGATACCCTCTTCTAGAAAAATTAGCTTATGCTCTAGTCATGAGCGTGAGAAAGCTGAGGCCTTACTTCTTCGATCACCAAGTGGAGGTCCTCACTTCGTTGCCCCTCCGCAACATACTCCATCGACCTGATACATCAGGCCAGTGTCTTAAATGGGCGATCGAGGTCGGGCAATATGGGGTAACATACTCGCCAAGGCTTGCAATAAAAGCTCAGGCACTGGCAGACTTCATCGTCGAATTAACCCCTCCTCCAGGGGCCAGTGGTTCGACCAGCCCACCATGGGAACTATATGTAGACGGATAGGCAACTGCTAACAAGTCGGGAGCAGGAGTAGTACTGATCAGTTCGGATGGCATTTCTTTCCAGAACGCCATCACTTTCGACTTCCCTGCCACCAACAACGAAGCTGAGTATGAAGCACTCATCAGCGGCCTAGAAATGTCCACAATGATGGGCATTAAACGACTTCAAGTCCATACAGACTCCCAGCTCGTAGCACGCCAAATAGCGGAGGAATATGAGGCCCGAGACGAAAGAATGTCGGCCTACCAAGAGGTCGTCAAAGCCCTTTGCCTAAAATTTGAACAAATTCACATCAAGCTAGTACCAAGGGACGTGAACTCCCGAGCCGATGCATTGGCATGACTAGCGACTTCAGAGGGGCCAATAGAGATGAGGGATGTCACCATCACAAAGCTCTCCCACCCCTCCACTACTAACACAGCGGTCGTTACCCTAGACACCCGAGCGTGAGCTGGATGACACCCATCATCGACTACTTGATGACCGGGACATTACCAACATACAGAATTCAGGCAAAATAGTTGTAACTGAGGGAAGCAAGATACACATTGGTTGATAACGAATTATATAAGCGAGACTTCAGCATACCACTGCTCCGATGTGTTACACAAGAACAAGGGTAAATTATCCTGAGAGATATTCACGAAGGGGTATGCGGAAACCACACTGGGGGGCAGTCACTCACTCATAAGACGACGAGACAGGGGTACTTTTGGCCAACTTTAAGAGCCGATGCCATGGTTTTTGCAAGAAAATGCCATAAATGTCAAGTTCACACACCATCAATCAAGGTCGCACCAGAAGAACTCACCAGCATCCTCAGTCCTTGGCCCTTTGCGAAGTGGGGGATAGATATCATCGGGCCATTACCAACGGCCTCGAGTTCAGTCAAATATGCACTAGTCGCAGTGGATTACTTCACAAAATGGGCCGAGGCTGAGGCTTTGGCAACCATAGATCAAGATCACGTCATCAAATTCATATGGCGAAACATCATCTGTAGATTCGGCCTACCGAAAGCGATTATATCCGATAATGGGAGGCTGTTCGATGGCCACAAGGTCGATAGTTTCTTCAGAAAATGGAAAATCGCCAAGCTTTTCTCTACCCCTTATCCGTTGGGGAATTAATTGCCCGAATCTATTCGGGATGAATATTTAAATACAAATTTAATTCTAACAATTATTACTAGCATGAATTAATCCTATATTAATTAAATAATAATTCAACAAAACAGTTCACATAAATCCTACGCATGCGGAATTACTACGGGTTTACGTGAACTAACCTCTCGGAGTGACAACCATTGAGAAGATGGATCCCGTTCACACGAACACACCAAAAGACCTTCTCAAGTATTCCCTTATCCTTGTTCAACAATCCGGTGGTAGGAACTCGCGAACAATTTAACAAAAGGAAAAATAAAATTATGTTGCACCACCTTTGTGGATTTCTAATTTTTCCAACACATGGAATTTCACTTGGGAATGAAACACTCATCCCCTATTTATAGATATGGGGTGGCCGAATTTTTGTGCATGAATAAGATGGAAAAATCTTTTTCTTGATCTCCAAGAAATCTTGAATATATCCAATATATTTTTTTCTCCATATTTAAAATATTCCACAAAAATCCCAACTCCCTATATTAAGGGATTTTCGAAAATATCACATTAAATAGGGAAGAAATAGGATCCTTGACTTTTCTTGAATTTATGGGATAATCTTGTATTCCAAGAATACATATTCCATAAAATCTTTCCAAGAAAATCAAGAAAATCTTTTCTCTTTCTTCCTTCAATGATTTTCGAAAAATATGGAAAAATTAGCAACAATAATTTATTTTATTTTAAACACCTTTTTCAGTTATTGGACTTTATTTTGGGCTACTTGAGGGGCCTTTAGGAGAATTAAGATTTGACCTTCTAATGGACTTTGAATATCTAATATTGAGCCACAATATTATTCAAGCCCATAAATATTAATTAATCCCACTACATAATTAATATTGCACAATCCATCTTAACCCATATTACTGTTAATATGGCTCCCGATTATTATTTCTCGTGTTTAAAATTATCTAGCCCATTAATTAATTCAAGCCACTGAAATAACTTTCCATTAATTAATATCTTTTGTCCTTGGTCAAGGAACAGTTCAACATTATTATCCATACCGGAAACTAATTCCACTTGCAAGATTTGGTATGATAAATCTTATGAACCTCCCAAGGGGGCAAATAAAACGAGCGTACTCGCACACGATTCTTCGTATTAAATCTTAGCAATCGCATGTGACCAGTAATATTGCCCAAGATATAAAGTATTGAATCTCATTGATTCTCTACCCGTCATAAGTCAAAGCAATAGTTACTAACCACACACGATCCTATTTAAGGGACGAAGATTAAGAAATAACGAACCACTGAGGTCTAATTCTTACTGGTTCAGTGCGGAAGAATTTATCCTCCTGTAGGTCCTGTTCAGTGCATTAGTCATGCACTAGTGTAATCTCTTGGTCAAGACAAGCCAATCTGAGCCTTACACTTCAACCTTTGACGATGGATTGTTCATTTCCATCTAGGCCGTGAACAACGTACTTTTAGTTACAAGGGACTGTTAATTTAATCTTATGTGATCTGGTATCACTAAATTAACTACAATTTAACATGTGCTGTTTATTGAACAATTATGCAGTAAATATATGCAACATTCAATGATATTTAAAGCATCAGTGATAAATAATTTATTTCAGTAAATACGACAGAAATTCAGTTTGGTTATACAAAGTAAAAGCATAATTTCCAGTATAACCCCAACATTATCACCCTCAATCGAATGGTCAAGTCGAAGCTATGAACAAAATCATCAAGCACACTCTGAAAACCAAGATTGAGGGAGGAAAGGGGAAGTGGGCCAGCGAACTGTCAGATGTATTGTGGTCGTACAGAATGACCTGCCGAAATTCGATCGGAGAGACCCCTTACTCAATGGCATTTGGCTCGGAAGCAGTCATACCCTCAGAGGTCAAATTCCAGGCTCTCTGAACCTCGCAGGTCACGACTGATCGCAACAATGAGGCCTTGGCCAGAAATCTAGACTTGCTCGAAGAGAAACGACTAGAGGTAAGTATCCGAAATGCGAGATACAAACAACAATCTGAAAAGTATTACAACTCTAAAGTACAACTTCGACAATTCAAAGAAGGCGACCTGGTCCTAAAGAAAACACTCGGAGTAACCAAGGGAACTTTTGGACCAAATTGGGAAGGACCATACAAGGTCACTCTGGTATTATCCAACGGGGCATACGAGCTCTAGAACCCAGATGACACTCAGTCTCAGTACCCATGGAATGCATCCCATCTGAAGAAATACTATCAGTAGGATCGAGACCAGTGTACTTGTAAACTTTCAGGCGAGTCAATATTAATGATTTAAATTCTTTTTCACAATTCCTATGTTTAAACCCAGGGAGGTCGCATATGTAAAATATCGACCTCCCTCGGGAACGACTTTCGACATATTTACGGTGAGATCGCCACCCCAAGCGGTGCGATCCTCCCCTAACTTTATAAGACGACTAAGCAAAGTTCAATCTAAAATCGCAATGCTAATAAGACGAATGAACACATGCAAGAATTGAAGTCGCATAAGAAAATCAAGTCGGCACAATAAAGGAAAGGAAAAGGCAAATTTCATTAATGACAACAAACACGAAGGTCGGTACATTATATGGGCCCGAAGGCCAATTACATCGAGCAGAAAATAAAGATACATCGTGATAACTAACGACAGATGATTTACTAATACCCGACTTCCACAACTGGCAGACGACTTCCGACTTTGAGGAATGTTGATCAAAAGTATTGTTGGAGATGGGGTTCAACAACTTCTCAATCTCCTTTTTCTTATCTGGATTCTTGAAGTTATCACCCCATCAGTAGCACCACTGACTATGTTCAAAGTTTACCCACCTAATTGCTACTGAATAACACTGGTGGATGTGTGGGCAGCCCGTCCCCTGGATCTTGGGCTGGTAAACACCTCCCCTAGAGGCCGGTTGTGGCCTGCATATCGGGAGAAACCGCACCCGATGACCTGACGACCTCCTTCCGGGCTCCAGCCTCGCCTGTCTGAGTCTCGAGGACCACCTCGGAGTCTCCCGACTGCGTCTCGTCAGGATCAAGAGTGGGGTACACGATCCGACTTTGATTGGGGAAGAAGGACAAGTCAATGCCCAATTCTTTCAGGTCTTTAATCTCCAGCACGACGTCAGAGGTGGGGGGGGGGAAGTCGCGAACATAAGCAGTCAGCTCGGCCACAACGTCAGTGAGGTCGGAATCAGGATTCTTCCGAAGAACGGCTTGGATAACACCCGCAATCGCCACGACATAGGCGAAGTTGGCATTCTTCTCTTCGACCTGCTTAAAATGTTCGTCTTTGGCGGCCAGCCTCTCCCTGACCTCAACATCCTTGCGGGTTAGCTCCTCCTTCATCAGGGCCACGACCTCCTTATCCACCCCGAGCAGACCCTCAGCTGCCTCCAGTTGGCCCTCAAGCTCCGAGACCTTTTTGGTCAAATCAACCTTGGCGACTTCCAGTTTCTTCTGCACCCCATGGGCAGCTATTAGTGATTTGGCCTGCTCAGAGGTCATCACCTGGGCCTTCTCTAGGTTGGAAAGCTAGGTCTCGGACTGGACGCAAGCTTTCTCCATGTAAAGAGCAGCCTTTAGGGAGTGAACAACTGCCGAGTACATATTGCTTATGACTTTTTGTCGGCGGGCGGTGGAGTGATCGTCTTTAGTCCACACACGCGGCACGTTACTCATCGTCCGCATCAAGTAGCCAGGCCAATCGCTGGGTATACCATCCAGTGTGGGAAGCTGAGACCTCAAAAAGCTCAGCACCTCCGGTGAGAACTTGTGAGACGTCAGCTCTTGGCTGTAATACAGAGGAACAAATACATTAGATTGACGATTTTAAGTATAACTTCACAATCAAAAGTCGCAACGACCTACCTCTTCACCGTCTTTGCATCCCAACCAACCCAGGAATCATCGTCCGGGTGGCGACCTCCCTCCCGGATAGGAGTCGGCAAAGGGGTAGAGCTGGGAGCCACCCTCCCAGCGTCTTGACTTGATACGGATCGGTGCGTGCCGAATTCAGCTCGCGCCCTCTTGTGAGGTCGCTCGCCCGCTGCAGGGGCAGACTCAGCAGCTTTCTTCTTACCCTTGTCGGCAGCGGGAGGTAGGGTCTGGACCGGGGCATCAATAGGGGCAACCGAGCCGAATAGACGCCTCATGGAGCCGAGCACATATTTTGATCGGGAGGCAATCTCAGAGGCAGAAGGCTGACGACGGTAGGTCGGAATCTCCAGATCTGTCAACAGGGAAAATCATCAGAGCAAAATTTCGAGATGCGGCTGTAGAGGCATACTAAAGACTTACAGGTAATTTTGAGATGGCGGGGGTAAGTATACAACCCGGCTTGCAAACGGTCGAGCTCGGAGTTTAACAAGTTAACTTCTCGTCAGCTCGGGGACGTGTCTCGAACCTCCTTGAACGCCTCGAGAAAGTCCCAGTACAGCTCGGGAGACCGGGGCGCAAACACTGCAAGGCAAGAAAAGAATTAGATCAGTACAATTGAGTATAAAAAACATTAAGATGAGGAACCATTTTCAACACGGATTGCATAATCCGTGGGAACTCGAATGGATAAAGTGCTGGAGGGGGCCATCGACTCCCATGCTCCTCCTACAAACCACCATTTCTGGTGCCAACCGTCGACCTTATTCGGGATCCCACTCACGAGCTCTTTGCCTTTGTGAAGCCGCACGGCGTGATAGCCCCCGGCCTGAGCGATGGGCATCATCACATGGGTTATTTCCCCGGGGTTGGGCAATCTTTTCAACCCGGCCTGCCCCAACACTACCATGGTGGAGATGATGTAACTCCACCCGTTTGGACTGATTTGCGTAAGACTCACATTCCAGGCCACTAGCAGATGAGAAATGGTTGGATGTAGCGGAAATCGGATCCCGATCGACATAGAAGATTCATTCACAGCTATCATCCCTGGAGGAGGCTGATCAGCGCTTTCATCGGAGGTCGGCCCATAGAAATGCACATCCCGGGGCACCTTGTACATACGGCGTAGTCCCCGCACATACCAATCAGAAAGCACAGATCGGTATCTCTTATCTGACTCGGCAAACTGTGACTCAACCGACATACGGTACTGGCGTTCAGGTCACTTATACAGAGCTCGACTATGGTACAACTCATAATCGAAAATTCGTTCATAAGCCCCATAAACAAGGGCCTGGGCGGAAGGGTCTGCCATTGCTGACTGTCCCCGTGGAGCAGAACGGAGGAAATTAACATCCAACGGAGGAAGGTGGGCGATTTCTGCCAGTTCCTCCAGGAATCGGTTATCCACTGGCTCATCATTGGCATCATCTTCCTGGCGGTCACCCATAATCCTAGCCGATGAGCCTTCACTTTCGATGTGCCGGTGGGTGGCAGCAGTTTAAAAACCGCGGTGGCGGCGTAGAGCAAGAGGGATGTCATCCTCGGACAAGGAAGAAGCCCCCATGGGCTGAGAAGCAGAGAGGGATATGGGAATTCTAGAATCCATACAATCAAAAGGAAACCAAAAACTTTACCTGTGATTGATTTCGCTTCAGGGGCACAAGAATGCATTTCTGGCAGGAGGGAGAAAGAACCAAGAAGAATATCTTGAAATGATTTTTTCGCAGAACTATCGCAGCCCGCCGATTTATAGAAGAAGAAGGGGGGCCAAAATAAAATTAAATAAACTTCGGCCCCTTAGCAGCAAGAAGACGTGGAGAGCCTCACGTGAAACCCACCGTAGCATCCCATTGGGCCAATTTGCAGCTCCCCGCGTCATCATCCTGACATGCTATCATTTCAAATCCCAGAGATCGAGGGAAATCTGATGCGATGATTCGTATTATCGAGGCAACTTTTCGCCTGTCCGATAATGGTGGGTCGCTCAAAAGAAATTTCCCAGGTCGAAAGGTCACAAGTCGATTTCATCCATGTGTCAAGTCAAGGTCCCTATGCGGAATAAGCGACCTCAACTTGAGGGGCAATTGTTGTAGCATGAATATTCCCGACCTCCCACCTGGTCATGAAGGGCAACAAGTAGTCCCACAAAGTTTGCTTAAAGCGGACTCTATGAGAAGACCGCAGGACCAACCCTCCTAACTCGGATAAGGCCCAACACTCAAATCGTGGAAGTCAGCATCTCGGGAAGTCGGCAACTCAGGAAGTCGCGACATGACTTACATTTTATATCTTCAAGTCGGGAACGACCTACATTAGTCCTAACTGCGCAACTCGTACGGTCAAAGACTACACCCGACATGCCACGAAATCCACCCCTAAAGTCCGCTTCGCGATTGGTGCGTATTAAAGGACGGACGACTTCTGGCCTGTCAAGGCGGAATTAACGATTTCCGTAATTGTAGCCCTTTCATAGGCATGATTCCTTATGTAAATTCCTGCTCAAGGAGCGGGAATCATAGTATAAATAAGCCATAACGGTCACATCTGTAGGGGGTGAAAAATATTAGAGCCTTACGCATATATATTATAAACACATACCTGGCTTGGACGCCCCCGGATGTAGTCTGATTCAAAGGACGAACCGGGTAACCAATCTCTTGCCATTTTACATTACTTTGGTTTCCATTAGTTCGAATTCTCTTCAAATCATTGTTTAGCTGGGCAAATTATAGCCAGTTACAACACTTGTCCCAATAAATGTTGTTGAACGTAACACAAATGGAAGTTGTACTCCACACCAACTATCTTGAAAACAAATCTCTTGAACAACTTATATAGGTACGCAATTGAACAAATCTTCTCGTGTATACCGTCATTGGAGAGTTGTGGATCATCTGGTTCATCATGTTCCCGTGCCAAGCTATATATCATTTGCTCATAAGAATGTTCATCTTCAATTATTCGTTCATTGACAGCGGCTACTAACTTAAGTATAAAATCAGCATCCATTACAAACTCCCAGCCGTTGGTAAAGAAATATTTGTCCCAATTATCCAGGGTCCATACACTGTTTTTGTACCGGATGTTTGTGTTGGTCCTGAAAAACTCAATTTAAAACTCATAAAATCTCAATGGGAGGTGACTTAATTTTTTTTTTGCGAATGTGTTATGCAGATTTGCTAAAGTATGTATGACAATTAATATGAAAGCAAATAAGAACATACATATTTTTATAGTGGTTCGGAGAACTCCTCCTACATCCACTCTTCCCTTCATGGGGCACTTCCTTAATCCAAAGGAAACCTTAGTTTACGGTGTTAGGCACACCACCATACAGATATTTATGGAGCTCTCACTCAACGGGACTTATCTCCCTCACGGGATCGCCTGTAGATATTTAATGAGTTCTCACTCTCGGGACTTATCTCCCTCACGGGATCGCCTATTAACTACCTCACTTAACCACTAATTCTCTCTCAAGAAAGGGTTTGAGTTTGGTGTTATTTCCAACTAGGTGAGATTTTCCCTTACATTGTTTTAGTCTTTAAGCTAAGGTTGGGAAAATCTCTCTAAGCTTATGATATGACATTTTTGCTTAGATATAGTGTAGAACACTCTTGGGTAAATTTGAATATTTAATGCTCTGTGTTCTTGAATGGAGATGCTTGAATATTTGGCTTTAATCTTCACTTTGCAGCATCCTCCATTATCTTCTTTTGAAGATAGTGCAATGTATTTATAGTGTGGATTTGAATATTGCCGTTACAGAGTAAATTCAAATCCATACTAATAGTCTTCCATCTTTTCTTTGTCCTTTTGCACTGTTGCTTGCAGCTTTATGACACATCCACATGTGTGTTGTCATCTTCTCATTGGCCAACAGATCTGATCAGCTAGCCTGATTCCAGATTTCTAGTCAACACGACATCAGAACGCTGCTGATCCAGTCCACACGCTTTCTGATCAGTCCACACGCTACCTAATTCAGTCCGCACGCTTCCTGATTCAGTCTACAAGCTTTCTGATCAGTCCGCACGCTTTCTAATTCAGTCTGCACGCTTCCTGATTCAGTCCGCACGCTTCCTGATTCAGTCCGCACGCTTTCTGATCCAGTGCACTGGAAATCATCAGTCTTATCTTATCTTGATCAGTTCCCCCTCAACTTGTTACCTGTAAAAATAAAACTAAGTCTAGAAACACAAGCTTTCTATACAACTTAGTTTGTCCTATTACAAGGTGTTTTGACATAATAATCAAAACTAAAATTATCCCAACAGTTTGCATCAGACTTTTTAACATGTGGGAAGGCAGCCCGATGCTGTTCAAAATGTATAAAAAAAGAATTCATCTATCTTCGTCATAACTCATTAATTTATACACTTTAACAATCAAGTGGCAAATCATAAAACACATATAAAAAGCAGAAGATAGATGTAATATATAAACACATTATAAAGATATTGAATACATTATAATAGTATATTTGACATAATAACTTGTGTTTACACTCACCTTGAGGTAATGAAAATTGTTAGATTCGGGAGTTTAATCACAAGTGGTATATTCATGTGCACATCCTCGTCGATGTAAGAAGAAAACCGGTTCATCTTACCGTAATCAAGAATCTGACAACATGCATCATACAGCCGGAATCCATGAATTCTAAAATAGGCATCTGGCTCATTCTCCTGCAAGATGTACACGTTATTTTGTTATAATACATTAAAATGTCATTTATACAAATCAACTAAATTAAATTCCAACATACCTGTTCAATGTTTTTCCAATACTTAGGACCAACCTTTACCTGGTTTGTGGAGTCATTGTATGATACATCATGCTTCAGAAAAATAAACATTTTTAAGTGTCGGTACACATCAGTCAAATATCTTAGTTTTCTTCTGATAATATGAACATCTATCTTCTCGTGCAAAGTGAATGTAAGATACATTGCTACTTCCTTCATTAGTTTATGAAAATTAGAAGCACTATCAACATAAACATGCTTCTTCATAAACTGAATTCCATCCATAAGTCGTCCTCCTCTGATTTTTTCCATCCCATAGCAACTTTAGAATGAATCTTATCGGTTATCCAATATGCCTTTGGGTGTACTTTCTCCATAACATCTGTGGCAACATAGGAAACCCATACAATATTATAAACACTTTGTATGCCTTTGTCATCTTTCTTTGACATGACTATCAATTTGTATGCAACCTACTTGGAACATCATAATACAAAAACATAAGAAGGTACAAATTGTAGTTTTAACATTACAAATAAATAAACTAATATAACCCACAAATAAACAAACAAATATAACATCTCAAGTCTCACATAAATCAATGAGGTTTTTACAAATCCTTCCGAAATATGTTTGCATGCGCATATTTGGGTCATAATTTAACCGATATAACCCACCAATTAGTATTACAAAATCAAACATTAAAACCCTAGTTTGAAATGCTATCTACCATATTCCATCTTAAATAATTACAAATGAAAAAATTTGATACAAATAACATAGAGAGAATATCAGATATATGCTTTCCTTTTTTTGCTTGGTTATTCGGATCCATAGACGATGACATCAGAAAAGGTGGGTTCAACTACAATTGGAAAGAAATGGATAGTTCCACAATAATGGCAAAGAGAGATGGCGACATTTTTCGCGGGCAATTTATTTACCCGCTACACTGTTCGCATTCAATCTGAGTGAGTCAACGAGAAGACTTTAGTGTTGTGTGGGCCTGTAGACATATTTGGGCTTCTGAATAAAAATAAATTTAAATAAGTGGGCCTCTAGAATTTCATAAATGGGCCCAACTATATATATGGAGCTAGGGCACACAGCATTGTGTTTCCAAAATTCTGAAATCGATCGTCGAGGGGGCAGGTAAACTAGGGTTCATGTTTATTTTTTCATCTTGCATTCTTCAAATAGTTATTTACCAAAATATATGAATCAACATTTCTTTGTATATTATTCACACTAACCACTGTTTCTTAAATCTTTATTTTTTTTAGATTTGTTGTTCGGCTTAAACGTCTTGGCAACAAGTTATTCAGTACAACGGTACATTTTTTAATTGTTATCTGCATTTGATTTCCGAATAATTTCCTCTGTGTGTATGATGCTTATTTTGGCCTCTATAGTGTAATTTATGGTTCTTTGCCTGGTTCAACACATTTCTGTAACTCATGTGTTCACGGTGGTAATTTTATGAGTACATATGTTTGAGAGTAATTTAATTCCATGAGGCTTGAAATTACTTTTTTTTTTTGCAGTGTTGTAGTAGCTAATAGATGAACACATGTTTTACACCGAGTGAAATCTTTTTTGTCCATTAAAATCTAAAGTGTATGTTTGCAAACGTTGTTATGCTGATTTTAATATATGTTGTTTGAATTTGTGATCCACAGTAATTGGGACCGATTTTTGGACTAATTGCTGAACTATCAAATGATGTTAATGCATTTGTGATTCTTATGACATACACCTATCTAAGAATGCGTAAAAGGACTAGGAGAAGTGGTAACCGTGGGAGCTGCTATAGCATTAAGGCAAACCTGACTCGTCAATTAGACAACATGCATTTTCTGGTAGAATTTAGTGATGAAACTGTTGGGAAATACGGAGTGCCCGCATCTATTCGAGGTGTATTTAAATACATATTTAAATTATTCAATGAATTACTAACATGAATCAATCCTAAATTAATTCAACATAATAATTAAACAATTAAAAACAACATGCTTACACGTAATTCACGTAAATCCTAAGCATGCGGAATCTAGGAGTTACGAAATCACATACCTCTTGTAGAGACAACCGTTGAGACGATGGATCAACCCAAAGTGCCTTCTCAAATATGTCCCAAGTCCACGAACGTAATCTGGTGGGAGGATTCTCACGAACGATTTTAATAAAGGAGAAAACAAAAAATATTTGCCACCACCTTTGTGGATTTCTAATTTTTCCAACACATGGAATTACATTGGGGATGAAAAATTCATCCCCTATTTATAGAGCGGGGGACGAAAATTTGACCTAGTTGGGTCTTTGGGAAATTTCCTTGTTTCTTCCTCAAGATACAATCTAGAATATATCCAATATATTATATTTCCCAAAATATCTCTCAACAAAATCTTCTCCTCCTTCTTGCCTTGCTAATTTTTGAAAATTTCAATAAAATAGGGAAGAAAAAATATCTTTGACTTTTCTTGAGTTTATGGGATAAACTTGTATCTCAAGAATACTTATTCCATAAAATCTTTCCAAGAAAATCAAGAAAATATTTTCTCTCTCCCACTCATAATTTTCAAAAATATCATAGAAAAATAGGCAATAATATTTTCTCCTCCTTTTCATTAATTGGACTTTAATTTGGACTATTTGAGGGGCCTTTAGGAGAATTAAGATTGGACCTCCAATGGGCTATGAATTTATAATATTAACCCAAAATATTATCCAAGCCCATTAATATTAATTTACTCCACTATAAAATTAATATTGAACTATCCATCTTAATCCATATTACGATGCTGCAATAATATGGCTCCCCGTTATTAATTCCCGTGTTTAAGATTATGTAGTCCACTAATTAATTAAGTCACTAAAAAAGTTTTATATTAATTAATATTTTTAGCCTTGGAGTAAAGATAGCTCAACATTATTATCCATACCGGAAATAAATTTCCACTTGCAAGATTTGGTATGATAAAGCTTCTGAGCCCACCAAGGGGACAAATCAAGCAAGACGTGCTTGCACACGATTTTCCGTATTAAATCTTAGCAATGTCGTGTAACTAATAATATTGCCCAAGATATAAGGTATTGAATCACGTTGATTCTCTTCCCATCATAAGTCAAATCAATAATTATTAATTTCACACGATCCTATTTAAGGGACGGAGATTAAGAAATAACGAACCACTGAGGTCTAATTCTTCCATATTCAGTGTTGAAGAATTTATCCTCCTGTAGGTCCTATTCAGCGCATCATAATGCACTAGTGTAATCTCTTGGTCAAGACAAGCCAATCTGAGCTTTACACTTCAACCTTTCACGATGGATTGTTCATTTCCATCTGGGTTGTGAATTTGTACTTAGTTACGAGGAACTGTTAATTTGATCTTCCGTGATCTGGTATCACCAAATTAACTACAATATAACACGTACAATTTATTGAACGGGTATGCAGTAAATATATATAACATTCAATCATATTTAATGCAACAGTGATAAATAATTTATTTCAGTAAATAAATAAGAAATTCAGTTTGGTTATACAAAGTAAAAAATACTTTCCAGTATAACCCCAACAATCTCCCACTTATACTCAAAGTCTGCTTTTAAGTATACTACATCACGTCTCGTGTTCTACGTGACATCTAATGTCACTCACACAAACCTATTTCTCCCACTTATACTCAAAGCAGATTGACAATGCTCTTGACACCCATTCCTTTCACATGTCTCTCGAATGTAATCTGAGGCAGACCTTTTGTGAATGGATTTGCTAGGTTGTTTTCCGATGCAATCTTTGCCACCTCTACGTCTCCTCTCTTAACGATTTCTCGTATAAGATGGTATTTTCTTTCTATGTGTTTGCTGGCTTTGTGGGCTCTCGGTTCCCTTGAATTTGCAACTGCTCCGGCATTGTCACAGTAAACCGTGATTGTGCTGGGTAAATCCGGAACAACGTCCAAGTCCACTAAGAAGTTCTTGAGCCAAACCTCTTCCTTTGCTGCTTCACAAGCAGCTACGTATTCGGCTTCCATGGTAGAATCGGCGATGCATTTCTGCTTAACGCTTCTCCATGTCATGGCTCCTCCTCCCATGCAAAACACACTACCCGAGGTTGACTTTCTGGAGTCTAAGTCTGATTGAAAATCTGAGTCCGTGTAACCGATGGGGATTAGACTGTCTGACTGATAAACCAACATCCTGTCCCGTGTCCTCTTCAGATACTTCAGAATGTTTTTAACTGCAGTCCAATGCTATTTCCTAGGGTTACTTTGATATCTTGCTACCATGCCTACGGCAAACCAGATATCCGGTCTCGTGCACAACATTGCATACATGAGGCTTCCCACAACCGAAGCATAAGGAATGTTCTTCATGTCATCTATCTCTTTCTGCGTCTTTGGACACATTTCTTTGGATAGATGGATTCCGTGTCTGAAAGTTACAAAACATATCTTGGAATCTTACATGTCGAATCGCTTCAAGACAGTGTCTATGTATGAAGCTTGTGAGAGGTCGATCATCATTTTCTTGCGATCTCGAGTGATCTTGATCCCTATAATATGACCAGCTTCTCCCAAGTCCTTCATATCAAACTATTTTGAGAGCCATGCCCTTACATCCGACAACATCTTTACATCGTTCCCGATTAGCAGAATGTCATCTACGTATAGTACTAAGAATACCAAGGCAGTTCCGTAATGCTAAGGTTGGAAAAATCTCTCTAAGCTTAGGATATTATATATTGTTGGGAAATTTTGTATTAAGTTTTGATGGAAGTTCCAAAACAGGTTGTAATAGGACCAGTCAGATCTGTTAGCTGACTGATGATTTAGAATCAGATTAAGATGACCAACTGAAATGTATAGATAACTGATGTAAAAGATAGGTCACATATTGAGGGGGAACTCAATATGTATAGGTCAGGTCAGTTAGTCGAATGATCAGTTGATCAGGTGAAGACATGAAGACACTGAGACTCAGAGAAACCTGAAGACTCAGTAAGAAACCTGAAGACTCAGTAAGAAACCTGAAGACTCAGTATGTCACTGAAGACACTGAGACTCAGAGAAACCTGAAGCTCAGAAGACCTGAAGATCAGAAGACTACCAGAAGATCAAGATCCAGACCAGAAGACCAGAAGACCTACATCAGTCGAGTCTGCAAATTGTGCTAAGACAATCTGCATCAGAAGACTCTATCAGGTAGACTGATCAGGTCAGCTCACACCTGGTGTTAACCAAAATGTTACACCAGATCATACGAATCTTCTACAAGAAGAATGTCAAACTTTAGTTGGTAGAACAAGCACTGTAGTGCTGTACTTGTGAAACCAATGAGAGAGCGACACGTAGGCAAAAAGGGCTGACATTGCGGGATTCGACGCTGCAAAGTCAAAACGGCTACAAAAGACACTATTCATTCTTTCGGCCATGCCGTCCCTGAGCACGTCAAATCAATCCTGCAAATCTACCAAATATAGCTGGAAATTCAAATTGCTCTCCAACGGCTCTTTGATTTCGAGGTCTATAAATATGGGATTACTCTTCAAAGTGAAGACACGAAAATTATCAAGAAGCTCAAACAATAGCAAAATTTCCGCACGAAGAACACAAATTTGAAGAATATTTCTAAATGTTCATCCCATTGTTCTTAGCATAGAAATCTCATCCTCTAGCTTTTGGCTACATAAACAATAGGATAGATTTCCAGTTGGAACAACAACAAATCTTTACCCAAACCCAAAAGTTAGGTTAAGTTTGTTTTGTAAGATTTCAGACTAGGGTTTCTAGTTCTGATTTCTGGGATCGGTTGAGTGTGAACTCGGTAAAATCTGTTGGGTGTTGGACTAACACACTAAACTAAGTCCAGTCGGTTAAGTCGGTTTAGTTGGTGCCCCTTGTGAAAGGGAAGAGTGGATGTAGGACTGATTGTCTGAACCACTATAAAAATCTTGTGTGTATTTACTTGCTCTTTACTGCTCTACACTATTGCACACTACCAGGCTTAAAACTGCATACATATTCTGAGTTAATATCAGTCTGCACCAAGCAACTGATCTGATCAGTTTGACAGTTGGAAGTTTTGTCAGAAAGAGTCCTGCCCTGATGGGTGCTGAAGAGAGAAAGTTGTACACTCTGGATACAATAACCAGACACATAATCATGAAGACCATGGACAAGATAACCAAAGAAAAGATAAAGTATCTCAAGACAGCCAAACAAATGTGGGATACGCTTGCTGAAATGTGTGAAGGAAATGATCTGATTAAAGATAGCAGACTGCAAGCTGAACTGGTGAAATTCGAGAAATTTAAGACGCTGCCAAATGAAACCATCAATGAGCTCGATGGAAGAATCACCATGCCAGTCAACAAGCTACGAAAACTTGGACGAGAAATGTCAGATAAAGACATCAATTACAAGATCTTGAGATCTCTAACCAAGAAGTGGGATATGAAAGTCACTGTAATAAATGATTGTCAAGATATTGCCAAGATGAAGCCAAACAACCTGTTCCTGAGTCTTAAAGCCCATGAGTTCGATCTGATTGAAAGAGGGCAAGAAGAAGAAGACGAGTCGCATGCTGAAGCCACACCTGCCACATCAAAATCAGTTACATTCAAAGCAGCCAGCAGCAACTCAAAGTCTACTGAACCTGTTGAAAATAATAAGCCAAACTGAACAGATTGATTTGCTAACCAGAAAACTTGAAAAATCTAACATTCAACTTGGTAAGTATCGCAGATTTTACAGGGATTATCAAAACAACAGAGGAAGAGATAGGAGGCCAGCTGATAGATCTCCAGAAAGGACCAGATCTGATGACCGAAGAGATGATCACAGAAAGGATCGCAGAGAAGATAAGAAAAGAGATGATCGGTCCGATGAAAGAAGAGACAACAGATCTGAGAGAAGAAATTCTGATTACAATCAGACAGGTAAGTCACCTGACAGATTCTACAGAAGGAATGACTCACCTGACAGAAGAAGTTCCGTGGATCGTGGAGCATGTTTCAACTGTGAGAAACCAGGTCATTACAGCGCAGATTGCCCAGACCTGACTCCAAAAGAAAGAGAAGAGAAGCGGAACAGAAGAGAGCAACGCTATAGAGACTGGAGAGCCATGGTTGCTGATACATCAGGAATTGATGATTCTTATCTGCCTTATGAGGATTTTGGCTACTCATCAGTAGAGGACTTTTGTCTGATAAGCAAAGCTGATGATTTCTACCACTACGATGATCTGATATTCTCTTCTGAGAATGAAATCTGTCTGATGGCTAAGGAGGAAGACCAATCGAGGTAACCTCTAAACCTTCTGCTCTTTCAGTTTTCACACCAGCTATAATTAGCACACCTGCTGGAGAGATTGACTTGCAACTCTATTCTGAGCAATTGCTTGATGATCTCTCTAACGCAGTAGACACTTATACAATAGTGGAAGCTGAAAACGATAAGCTAAGGATTAAAAATACTCAGCTTGTTAAAGAAAATTCTATCAGTAAAGCAGCTGAACTAAAATCAGCTGAAGCTGCTCAGAAGGTAACTGAAGAACTGAAAGTTCTGAAAGTTAATTCTTCTGATCAGGAGAAACAGATTAAGGAACAACTAGCAATCAATAAACAGCAAGCTGATGATTTTAAAATCTTACAAGCTAAGTTTGATGAACTCTTCCGACTACATGAGAGTCTGAAATTAACTGAGGATAGTTTACGTAAGAAAATAGAGATTTTCACGAAATCTTCGAAAACCGTTTAGGATATGAACAACTATTTTCGAACGCCAACTAATAAGAAGGGAATTGGGTATGAAAACCCTTCTACATCCTCAAAAGCCCCGTCTGGTTCACTTCAAAAAGGTGTAATCAAACGAGTTTCTGATATAGATACACATAAAGCAAAATATGTATCTGATAAGGGAAAGAGACCTGCTGAACAAGTAAGGCAAGTGCCAAATCAGAAAGGTAATAGAAATGGACCCCAACTGATTAAGCATCAACCGAGGAATCAACAGAAGAACCCAATTCTTCTGAAGAGACCTTAACTCGATCGGCCATTAGGTATCGAAAAGACAACCTGTCAAAGGGAAATCTAATCTGAAACCTAATCAGGGTCAGCTGCCTAACAAGCAAGCTAAAGGTAAACTGCTAAGACCATTTATGCCAAAAAGATATGAATCTTTTAATGGTAGCAGTCGTACCTACCCTTACAATCAGAAACCTAGGGTCACTTTTGCCCCCCCATCAAGTTAAAAAGAAGACAAACTGCAAGGAAAAATCCCAAGTCTTCTGATTCACTCAAGGATCACACAAATAATCATACTAATCAGAATGCATATGAAGAGATGTATGATTATGTAGATGTTTACGGGAGACAAATCAGCCTTCGATCTATCGACACAATAGAAGTACCTGTTTGTATGGATCTCTAAAACCAACTCTAACCCCTCGGACCCAATCCAAAAGGGGTACCTAAAGCCTGACTTGATTGCAGGTTTGCGTGGGTTTGGCCAACAAAGGAGGTGTACAAGCAACTATCTGGTACATCAATAGTGGATGCTCAAGGCACATGACTGGAAGCAAACATCTCCTTAGCTCTTACACATAACAAGAAGACCCACGTGTACTCTTTGGTGATGATAACTTTGGTTTTACCAGAGGATTGAACCTTAGAGAATGATGATGTATAGATTCTTTGGAGTCTCGTATGTCGAAGGTTTAACGATAACCCGTTATCGGTTTCAATTCTGCGACAATCGGATTCAAAGGTTGAGTTCTCGAGTGATCAGTGTACTATAAGGAATCGAGCTACTCAACAGATCTTGTTAACTGGTTCAAGGAAAGGAACGATTTATACAGTAGATTGGAACAGTTGTCCAAGAAATGCATGCCTGATTGTTAAGAGTTCCAAAAGTAGCAGTTGGCTCTGGCACAAAAGAATGAGTCATCTGAACTTTAAAACTCTTAACAAGATAGCAATGATGTCTTTGGTTGAGGGACTTCCGAATGAGGTATTCTCTAAGGATCAGACATGTGCCGCATGTCAGAAGGGAAAACAGGTTAAAGCCTCATTCAAGGGAATCCCTGGACCAACATCCAGTAGAGTATTGCAACTGCTCCATATGGATTTATTTGGACCAGTTACACCAGTCAGTCTCAGCGGACGCAAATATAATCTGGTAATCGTGGATGATTATTCCAAGTTAACCTGGGTTGTATTCTTGTATAAGAAGAATGAGACAACAACAAAGATACCTGAGCTGCTCAAGAAACTACAAAACGAAAAGGGTGTCACTATAGTGAAAATCAGATCAGATAAAGGTACATAATTTTTGAACTCTTTTATTACTGATTTTTGCACTAAGTTTGGTATACAACATGAGACATCAGCTGCAAGAACGCCACAACAGAATGGTGTAGCAGAACGGAGAAACAGAACACTCAAGGAAGCTGCTCGCACTATGTTAGCTGAACATGCAACACCAAGCCGTTTCTGAGCAGAAGCCATCAATACTGCATGCCACACTCAGGACAGATGTTCTCTGACTAAGGCTCACTACAAAACACCCTATGAACTGTGGAAGGACAGAAAATCTCGTGTTTCTTACTTCCATGTTTTTGGGTGCAAGTGTTTCATACACAATAATGGGAAGAGTCAGTTGAAAACTTTTGAGGCCAAGTCAGATGAGAGTATATTCTTAGGATATTCCTCATCCAGCAAGGCTTTCAGGGTTTACAACAGCGAACCCTAGTTGTGGAAGAAACACCTCATGTGGTCTTTGATGAAACATCTTCTGAACAAGAGAAACCTGCCTCAGAACAAGAAGTACCAGATCAACCTGTACCTGATGCACAGAAAATGGATCAGCTAAGTATCAAGGAAAAAGTATCAGAACACGTGTCAGTGTATATTCCATCTTGTCGATTTACCAGTCAATCGGACCACTAGGTACGCATAACCGTCAACGGCGAAGCTGGGTATACCGAGACAAAGATCAATCGAACCATCCGGTTCGGGGAACACTGAAGTTCCTACGACGGACATCATCGGCACATGATGAGTCCAACATCAACTGAGACTTGTCCATGTCAAGTGGATCATAATTCTGCACCACTCCCAATCACTAGTAATGAACTACTATCAGAAGAGGATGATGTTCTCCAAACAGATGCAAATCAGAAAAGAAGGACCTGGATAACCAGTCATCCAACTGATCTATAGAGTCAAAACTAGACATCGACAGGTGAAAGTGCCATGTATTGTTGTTATCTCGCTTTGAAGGAACCAACCAAGTAGAGGAAGCTCTACAAGATGCAAACCGGATTCTAGCCATGCAAGAAGAATCGAATAGTTTGAAAGGAATCGGGTTTGAATCGGTGATGTAGACCAACTCATCAAGATGTGATTGGCACAAAGTGGATATTCAAGAACAAGAGAGATGAGAATAATGTCATAACCAGAAATAAGGCAATACTTGTTGCTAAGGGGTATTCACAATCAGAAGAATTGATTATGATGAGACCTTTGCACCCGATCCGCCGCTTTAGAAGCCATTCGCTATTTTTTGGCATATCTTTACCCACAGAGGGTTTATTGTGTATCGAATGGATGTAAAGAGTGCATTCTTAAACGGGGTACTAGCCGAGGAAGTTTATGTTGAACAACCTCCGGGCTTTGAAAAAAAGCGACGGTGTGTACCGCTTAAGAAAAGCTCTTTATGGTCTGAAACAAGCTCCTCGAGCTTGGTATGATACACTCTCTCAGTTCTTGATAAACAGTGGTATCACTAAAGGAATAGTGGACAAAACCTTATTCAGAATAGAAGATGGAGAAGATATTCTGATGGTTCAGATTTATGTGGACGACATCATCTTCGGATCTCCCAACAAGAGTTTATGTGAAAAATTCAAAAAAGTGATGCAAGGGAAATTCGAGATGTCCATGATGGGTCAGATGAGCTACTTTCTGGCTTTACATGTTAAGCAAAGTACAAAAGGGATATTCATCTGCCAGGCGACGTACACTAGGAGTTTATTGGCTAAGTTTGGAGTTCAAAACTGTATGGAAGCCAGAATTCCTATGATGACTGAATTCAAGATGGATCCAGATGAGGATGGTCGAAAACTAATCGAAAAAGAATATAGGGCTCTCATTGGATCTTTACTATACACGGCTACCAAAGACACCGGATATCACTTTTTTGCGAGGGTGTATGTGCCATATTTCGTGCAAATCCAATGCAAAGCCACCGAAGCGACTAAAGCGGATTCTTAAGTATCTGAAGGGACGATAAACCTTGGTTTATTTTACCCATCGATGATAATTTAGAGCTTAGTGGGTATTCTCGATTACGATTATGGAGGTTGCGCGATTGTGAGAAGTCAACCTCGGTACATGTCGGTTTTTAGGTAGTAAATTGATCTCTTGGTTTTCAAAAGCGGACATCGGTTAAGACATCTACCATCTTGAAGCGAGAATATATATGGGTCATTGGAAAGTTTGTTCCCAAATAACCTTTCGCTAAATCGGCGGTGAGGGATTACAACATTGCAGCTAAGAACGTACCTATATTCTGTGACAGTAATAGTGCTATTGCAATTACTCAGAATCCTGTTCTACATTCAAGATGCAAGCATGTGGATGTCAGACATCATTTTATAAGAGATCATGTTGAAAAGAAGAATATCAGAATGGAAAAGATCCATACTGATAAAAAGAAAGCTGATATTTTAACCAAGCCACTAGCTGAGATCAGATTCAGAGAATTATGCAATGAGCTAGGACTTCTGGATCTTGGAGAAAAAACACCAGAAATGTTTGGTGGACTGATCTCCAGAACCAGTTGGTTAAGAGACTAACCAGGTTGAGAATAATCAGTTGAGTTAGGAATCTCAACTGATCAGAAGATTAGTCAAGAAACTGATAAGAAAAGACTTTATCAGTTCAGACAATGATGGTCCCGATTAAAACCGATTTTGCGCGTGCGGAAGCAAACTTTTCATGTAATGCATATAAAACAGGGGTGAGGGCAGAGTGATTCCAAATTTTTGTTTTTTTAAGAACGATGTGTGTTTTGCTTATAATCGAATGCATATGGCAAGTAAGAACATAAAGCAGTAAAGAACACACTATTTTATAGTGGTTCGAGTCCAACTCCTACATCCACTCTTCCCTATCATCAGGGGCACCTACTTAACCAACTGGACTTAGTTTAACGTGTTAGTCCAACACCCAACAAATGTTTACCGAGTTCACACTCAAACGGGACTTATCACCCTCACGGGTTTGCCTACCCTCCCTTTCGGGATTGCTAGATATTTACCGAGTTCACACTCACCTACAAACTTATCCTATCAAACTGATTTGGGTAAGGTTTGTTTGGTTTCCAACTAGGTTGAGATTTTCCCTTACATTTGTTTAGCCTCGATGCTAAGGATGGGAAATACTCTCTAAGCTTAGGATACATCGTGGGTTGCTTAGATTGGATTCTAGAACACTCTTTGAATATATGCGTGTATATACAGACTTGTGTTCTAGGGTGGGAATGCTTTGATTTGGCTTGATGGATGTTTCACGCATTTTTCCACACTTGATAATGAAGGAAGATCTTGTATTTATAGTGTGGATTTGAATGTTACTGTTGGATGGAGTCACATTCAAATCCATACTATTCTCACTTCTTCTTCAGCTTTTCCAGTAGGTTGTCTTCCTCTCATTGGTCCACGTCGGTGAATCTAACTACTATATTCTTGAGATTGTCCGATCCTCGGCTTCTTCAAACTCGAGCTTCCTTGGACTCGGGATTCTTGATTCAAATGACTTCTCTTGGCAGACCTTTGTCGTCGATCAGTATCTTGACACTCGGGCTTCTTCGAGTTCGATTCTTCAATTCGGACATCCCGACCCTCGGTCACTAGCACTTTCTAACTAATCATCGCCAGCGTTCGATTCTCGGTGAATATGACTTCGGATGACTTCTCTTCGATGACTTCTTTCCCGATCCGGTATCTGATTTCCCGGTTTTCGATATCGATTTCTTCTCGCTTTGATCGATTAGCTCACATGATCGATCAAGATATAGCATCAGTCGACATATCGGTTTATCTGCATCAGTTAGTACATCGAGTTAGCATATTAGGTTAGCATATCGGTTTAGCTTTGTCGATCTCAATCACGTCGATCTTGATCATCTGCTCATCTTCATATCCGATCTCGATCACATCGATCTCGTCGATCTCATCTGCTCCTCTTCCGATCTGCAACCTTCTCTTCCGATCTTAAATTGGGTTTCTTTTCGATCAACTTATGCGCTCTTCGATCACAAGATCGGCTTCGTTTGTTCTTCGATCATCCGATCAGTCCGTTACGACATCCGATCGGGTCATCTGGTCATCCGATCTTCCCCGGTGGCTTAACTTATCTTCTCTTGATTTTGCTCGGCTCATCGGTTAACTCCGAACTCATCTTACTCATCCGATCTCGTCGGTCTGTTTCTGACCTCGTTTGATCTCGATCATCTACGTCTGATTTCGTGAGTTCCCCCTCAATTTGTTCTCTCATTCGCCCTCAACTTTTTATCTGTAAATCAACTTCAATAACACAAGTTGATAATGTTTTGGCATAATTCATCAAAACTAAAATATCCCAACAGACAAGGAACTGATCAGATTAAGACATATCAGATTAAGGGGGAACTGATCAGATTGGAAGGTTATACTTTGTAAGCCGATTAAGCTATGTTCAACAAGCAAGTCGTATAAGTTTAAGGCTACAAATCGCATAAGTAAGTAGAAACAACACAACAATGAAATAATAGAACTTTTCATTGATAAGGACCCAGAGGTCAGATTTACATTACAAGTTACAAGTACAAAAGGACCCAGAGGTCAATACATAAACCTTAAACCATAAACCCTAAGCCTAACCCTAAAAAAGGGGGGGAGAGATGCTTTAAAGATTTTAGAGCCTGATGCTCCCATTTTCCCCCAACCCTAAAAGGGGTGTGAGAGGCTTTGAAATAATCCTAAGCCACCCTCAGAGCTTCGGAGTGAGGAGCAAGAGCGGCCTTGAAGGATTTCTAAGCCAGGAGCCCCTAGTCCTAAAATCAATGGGCTCTCCAGCTGTTAAATGGGACAAAAGTGCCAAAGATGCAGTCCAAAGACCATATTGGCACAAGTGTCGCATGCAAATATTGAGTTTGATATACGATGATCAACTATTGTCTGATCAAGACCGTATACCAAACTCATGTTTTGTATCAGACTGAGTCTGTTGATGCAAATTCCGTCATCTCGATAGGCACACAAGGTGCATACAGTTAGGAGAAGTGTCTTCTCATTTGCTATAGCAGATCCGCTGCCTCGGTGGTAGAGAAGCTTGTCAATAATTGTATGTGTAATCTTCGATGACGACGAAAGTAGTAATAAGGGACACACAGGGTTGATTTGAGAAGCTGAAATCATTTGGGAAGGGTTAAAGTTTTTTTTCGGAAGTTTCACCTGAAATAAGGGTTCATCGGAAAACATGAAGTATAAGCTAAATAAAGAAGATGAATGGTTTATGTTGTGTTGTTTGCCTAAAACCCCAGATCTATTTATAGAAGAAAAGAAGGGGTATAGGTGCAAATTTTATTTTCTCAAGACCCTTAGGAGAAATTTGCATCGCAAGGACAACTCGTAAGAAACATGCGACTGATGGTTGGATAAGTTGACGGTGTGAAGTTATCACAATGTATCCATACCATCATTACGAAGTGTCAAATCACGCCGACTTAGGGTATTAAGATGACTTTTTGACTTCCCGAAGTATAGGTTATGGCGGGAAGAATGACACAAAACCCTAGGAAACATGGCATGAATAGAAGAAGACTGAAGTTCAAAGCAGCTGAACATCAGAATGGCCTGATCGAGAAATCTGTAATCCTGTGTTCTGAAGTACTAAATTGCTGAATGTTGAAGAGGATCAGATAAGTGGATCAGATAAGTATCAGATTGGATCAAACAGGAATCTGATCAGATGAGTGGAATATTGTTGGGAAATGCTAAGGGATAGGCTACCATCAGTAAGGTCAACAATAATCAAGCCAACCAGATCAGATCACAGTGGTAACTGATTGATTACAATATCAATCAGTCAGATACGTTTCTTATTTATCTCTTTCTGATCATCTTATATGTCTTATTTAAATAAATTGGCTTTTACTACTGTTCTCTTAACTTTGTGACGAATGCACTGCAAAACATTAAATGCGGACATGGGAATATGTATTTAATGCGTTTTATTGTGAGTTTTCGCGTCCAAAATACGAGAAGACTACTTTTCTCAACCGTGCGATTAAAACACTTTACGGCCGACTAATCTCAGCCATTGATTTCAAAACACGGACACTTGAGTACTTATGGGAAGTTGTGCAAAGAGGTTTCCCTCGCATAATATAAACCCAAATCTTTCTCCGAAAACCTCTTTCCACTCCTTCTTCTTCTCAGTTTCTTAAAAGATCAAACTCTCAAAATCTTCAGAAATTATTTTCCAAAATCGATTGATTCTATTTTCACGTTTATTCAAACCTACGAATCAATATCTGGTAATTTTCTTTTAAGTACTGCATAAATTCACTCATAGTGGTTATTAGGTTTACAAATCGTGCTGCTGTGTGTCTGTAATTTATATCTGCACTGATCTATATGCTTATTTGCGTAATTCATGCTTAGATTGCTGGTTTGACTTAGTTTATTGAAATAGTTTACTCAAACTAATATCAGTTTGCATATCATACAGAAATGACACATCGTATTGCACGAAAGGGCCAAGGCAAAAAGATCTGCAATTTCGCATCAATGAAGAAGGATATCATTGATGAGAAATATGTGGTATTTTCGGTCACCTCAGATCCTGAATCGTTGGAAATTCTGGAGTGCCTGGGAGCGTGTGGTCTTGAACAATACTGCTCTAGACATCAGAGCGTAGTCCACACTCATGAAGCCCTAGAATTTCTGTATAATCTACAGAGGGACGAGGATATTGATGCTGATTTGATTTCTTCCGTTGGAAGATTGGAAGTAAGAGTCACGAATGATGATCTTCAGAGAATCTTTGGTCTCACTCGAGGAAGCATCAACCCAGAAACCTTCACAACTGATGTAGGAGAGAAGGATTTTCTTAAAACAGAGCTGTTGAGGCCAGCAAATAAGGATAATACACTGAATGTCAAAGCTTCTTACCTGAAGAGGAAATATCGCCTTCTCTTTGAGATTGTGCAGAAGGTGATTCTGTGCTCAACCTATGATCTTGATCTTTGTCCTCTTATAAGATCGATTAATCATGACCGCAATCATCGAAAAAGCATCTGATATGGATTGGTTGGGTATGTTCAAGTCAAGGCTGCGAAAAGACTCATGGAAGTTCGATCTGAACGAGAGGAATGAAGTATACTTATCCTCAAAATGCTCTTTCATGCACAAAGTATCAATCATTCTATCAAACAAGCTGCAGAACAATTACAAATGGAATGAGAATGGTACAAAGGTGTACTTGGCAAAGCACAAGGCCATTTTGGGCAAGAATGAGTCTCTGTCTGGCCAGTCTGATGAGGATCCTACTACCTATGTGCCCAAACAAAAGGGAGAAAAAAAAAAAAAGAAAAGGCAACCGTGATCTTCGATATAATCGAGCCACAGGAACGGCCATCCCAGAGAAGAGGTTGAAGAGAAAGGACCTGGCCAAGAAACCAGCTGCTCAACAAAAACGTCAGAAGAGAGTTACTTCTCCTCTGAAGACTGTCCCTAGTCCTACTCAGCAAGTTCACAGACCGGAGGAGCTGATTCAGGTTGAATCAGAAGAGGAGATGGCAGTTAGTTCTGAGCACACTGCAAGTGGAGTTAGGGACGAGCAGATGCTCGAAGGAGAAGGAGAAGGAGAAGGAGAAGGAGCGAGAATTGTTGAAGGAACTGAAGTGGAGCACTCTGAGGGAGAATCACCATCTGATTCTCTGCCTCTCAGCAAAATCTTCCAGAAAGAAAGATCACCTACACCCACTTCCAAATCACCATCACCATCTCCTCAAAAATCATTATCACCACCACTCTCTCCCCACAAAACATTCACACCCTCACCAGTCAGACCACCTCCTTCACCCAAATCTCCCACTCCCCCAACCATTGAACCTGAACAAACTGAACCCCCTCAGAACTCAATTGTTGAAACTGAACCCCCTCAACCAGTGGTAAACGAACCTGAACCTCAACAATCTACAGCCAATAAAACACATATATCCCCACCTCACCCCCAATCTCCAGAAAAGATACGGAACACGAGAGGTCCGACAAACGTGTGTCCATCTCTCACAATCCTTTCAACACCAGAACCGTGCTTGCTTCACCTGATTCAGAAAGCCCTATTATAAAAGTCATGAAGCAACAAATAAAGGAGTATCTGCTGGACCTGTGACCTGAGTTGGATCAACACCCTGGCATCCAGTACCAGATAGAAGAGATTGTGTTCTGGAGAGATATCAGATTGAAAAGCATCGAGGAGTTTCTGATCCTCATGAAATCTCTGGATTCTGACTTTTTTGTAGATCTGGAGATGAAGTGTTTGGAGAGTGCTGGGATTGATAGTGCTATTGAGTTGGCCTCTGAAGATGATATCAAATGGTTAATTCATGATAGGTTTGGGATTGCTGAAAATAAGGAGGAGACTGAACAACCTCCTTCTCATACAAATCTTGAGGGGAGCTTGAACCAAGAGTGGGTCTTTGCAGATGAGACCCGGCTTGGCAAGGCATCAACATCGACTGCATCTGCTATCTTTGAGCTCCGATACCCTAAATCTTAGTTACGAAAAAATTCGGGATGGGGTAAAGGCCGCCATTGAAGAGAAATTCACGCCTCTCACAAAGAGATCGATGAAGCGTTTTGAAGAAGATCAAATGAATCGGTTGACAGAGAACGGAAGCTCACGGTTGAAGCTCACACGATGAATAATGTCTTCCTTTCTCGATGTGATGCAACCGGGTTAACCCTCTTTGTTTGAAAGCTCACTCTCGATCGATAAACTCAAAATTCAGACGGACATGCTCAGTGAAACACAAAGTCTACTGGAAAGTGTCTGGGCATCCCTGGAGAAGACTAACACTCACATGGATATGGGTTGGAAGCATTTTGTGGCTTCTACAGAACGTGCCAGGAAGGATATTGAATTTGCTCTTAGAAGATTTCTGGCCCCTGCACCTTCTGCAACCGCTTAGATCACTCCTCTTGCTGTTGAGGAACTCAGGGAGGAGATGACAAGGCAGTTTAATGCTCTGAATCACAGGTTGTCCAAACTTTTTGATGAAACCAAAAAGGGGGAAGGACAACATAAAGAAGAAAAACAGATACAGATGGTAACCAATGCGTCTTTACGAAGCCATCAGATTCGACTTGCCGGGTTACTCCATCTATCGATCTTGTTACTCCACCGTTCTTTGAACTAAAAGAGACTTTGAAGCAACATAGCAACGAGCTCAAGGATCAAAGGAAGGAGATCACTGAGCAGAAGATAGCTCTTTCTGATGTTACTGCCAGAGTGGATAAGATTGAAGACTTCTCTTCTTCTGTACAGCTAAGGATGGATTCTGATGATCAGGCCAAGAGCCTTGAACTTGCGAAGAAACTTGCAAAAGAAGATGAACCTAAGCAGACTCTGAAGAGAAAGAAAAGTAAGGGCAAGATGACGAAATCTACTGCTGAAGTTCAGAGACAAGGGAAAATATCCTCTACCAAGAGCCAGATGTCCCCTGAACAAATTCAAGAACAAAACAGACTGAGAGTCACAGAAGCTGCCATTAAGAAGCAGAAGTTGGCAGAAGCTAAAGGACTAAACATCGCATACATTCGAAGGAAGAGAAAGAAGGAAGCTGCAACAGAGGATATTGCGTGGGAAGAGAAAGCCTTCCGCATACAGATTAAAGACATCCTTCAGTGCCCGGCCAGATCTGCTTCGAGAATGGGATCGATCGAGCGTAATGGTTGTGTGACGCGTGTACATCTTGGAGATAATTCCGATTCATCAAGACCAGGCTGAAAATGATGATGAATTCCGGAACTGGTTAGAAACGAAGTACCCAGACTTCTACCAGATTGTGATGAAGGAAGGGAAGATCATGACATTGATACCTGAAGCTCCTCCCTTCGAACAACTTCTTCCACTTATGCGTCCAGATAACAAGCTCGATACTCTCAAATTCAAGGATACTTACTATGGATTTGCCGATAAAGGAGGGATTCACAGAAGAGAAGATCTGGACAAGCTGATGCAAAGGATGTACAAGATGTTTGGTATACCCAAAGAACTTCAAAAGTTCAAGTACACCTAAAGAAGACAACTTGGAATCAGATGATAGGTACATTTTATGTAATCTGTAATGCTCACACCTATCTGAATAAAATATTCTATCTTTCTGATTCTAAGACAACATCTCATTGTCTTCTGAAGTGTGCACTGTTTTACATTATCTGCATTTCTATTTATGTTATCTGTTTTTCTGATTAAGTGTTTTGGTTCCATCAAAAAGGGGGAAATTGTTGGGAAATTTTGTATTGAGTTTTGATGGAAGTTCCAAAACAGGTTGTAATAGGACCAGTCAGATCTGTTAGCTGACTGATGATTTAGAACCAGATTAAGATGACCAGCTGAAATGTATAGATAGCTGATGTAAAAGATAGGTCACATATTGAGGGGGAACTCAATATGTATAGGTCAGGTCAGTTAGTCGAATGATCAGTTGATCAGGTGAAGACATGAAGACACTGAGACTTAGAGAAACCTGAAGACTCAGTAAGAAACCTGAAGACTCAGTATGTCACTGAAGACACTGAGACTCAGAGAAACCTGAAGCTCAGAAGACCTGAAGATCAGAAGACTACCATAAGATCAAGATCCAGACCAGAAGACCTACATCAGTCGAGTCTACAAATTGTGCTAAGACAATCTGCATCAGAAGACTCTATTAGGTAGACTGATCAGTTATCTGATCAGGTCAGCTCACACCTGGTGTTAACCAAAATGTTACACCAGATCATACGAATATTCTACAAGAAGAATGTCAAACTTTAGTTGGTAGAACAAGCACTGTAGTGCTGTACTTGTGAAACCAATGAGAGAGCGACACATACGCAAAAAGGGCTGACACTGCGGGATTCGACGCTGCAAAGTCAAAACGGCTACAAAAGACACTATTCACGCTTTCGGCCATGCCGTCCCTGAGCACGTCTAATCAATCCTGCAAATCTACCAAATATAGCCGGAAATTCAAATTGCTCTCCAACGGCTCTTTGATTTCGAGGTCTATAAATATGGGATTACTCTTCAAAGTGAAGACACGGAAATTATCAAGAAGCTCAAACAATAGCAAAATTTCCGCACGAAGAACACAAATTTGAAGAATATTTCTAAGTGTTCTTCCCATTGTTCTTAGCATAAAAATCTCATCCTCTAGCTTTTGGCTACATAAACACTAGGATAAATTTCCAGTTGGAACAACAACAAATTTTTACCCAAACCCAAAAGTTAGGTTAAGTTTCTTTTGTAAGATTTCAGACTAGGGTTTTTAGTTCTGATTTCTGGGATCGGTTGAGTGTGAACTCGATAAACATCTGTTGGGTGTTGGACTAACACATTAATTAAGTCCAGTCGGTTAAGTCGGTTTAGTTGGTGCCCCTTGTGAAAGGGAAGAGTGGACGTAGGACTGATTGTCTGAACCACTATAAAAATCTTATGTGCATTTACTTGCTCTTTACTGCTCTACACTATTGCACACTACCAGGCTTAAAACTGCATACATATTCTGAGTTAATATCGATGCACACAAGCAAATCGATCGTCGATTGGGTTTAATGTTTAGTCGGTGATTGAAAAACATACTTAAGAATCTGAATTGATAAAATTGGTTTTTCACACGGGTATAAACTAGCTTCCGCACGATCAGTTAAACTGATAGATACCTAATCGATCCGCCCTCGGCGATCAAGAAGTTGATATCGATCAAAATCGATTCACTTGCACTCTGATCGAAAAAGCGCAATCACACGATCGACTGCAAAAAAAAAGTTTTTGTAAGTCTATTCACCCCTCCTCTGAACTTGCCCTCACAAAACCCGTTCGGGACCTACATATATGTGCTTAGATCTAGGATAGAACACTCTTGAATATATACGTGTATTTCTTGCTCAGTGTTCTACGGTGGAAATGCTAGATGATTTGGCTTTGTAGCTCAATGGCATTTCACGCATTTCACACCCTGAATAATGAAGGAAGAACTTGTATTTATAGTGTGGATTTGAATGTCACTGTTGGAGGAGTCACATTCAAATCCATACTAATCTTGATATATGTGCAGCTTTGTCAGGCTGATTGTCTTCCTCTCATTGGTTCACGTTAGCTGAATCTAACGGCTATAATCTTTAGGTGATCTGATCCTCAGCTTTCTCGAACTCAGACTTCCTTGGACTCAGGATTCTTGACTCAGCAGACTTCTCTTCAGCGGACCTCATCCGATCGGCTTATGCCTTTTACGGTCATCGATCAGTCTGTGCGATCCGATCCGCCTGATCTGGTCTCTTTTTCTGATTTCTGATTTCAGTTCCTGATTTCTTCTCGCCTGATCTGATAAGCTCGCCTGATCAGATTAGCACATCTTCAGGTCAGCATATTAGGTCAGCAACATCAGGTCAGCACATCTGATCTCGATCAATCTCATCTGCTCCTCTTCTGATCTTTTGGTCAGTTTCGTCTGATCAGCTGAACTACTCTTCTGGTCTAATCAGATGATTACTCATCTTCTGATCAACTTGTCTGCTCTTCTTCTATTCTAATTTTGCTCAGCTCATCAGTTAACTCGAAACTCATCCTACTCATCTGATCTCGATCAGCCTCGTCTCCTGCCTCATCTGATCTTGATCATCTTTGTCTGATTTCATGAGTTTCCCCTTTACTTGTTCTCTCGTTCCCCCTCAACTTGTTATTTGTAGATTTAGCTTAAATAACACAAGTTGATAATGTTTTGACATAATTCATCAAAACTCAAATATCCCAACAATTCCTACAACCATTATTATGCTAAAAAAAACTTGATGCTAAACACTAATATTTCTGATCTTCCCATAGAGCTTTGACCACAATCGGGGGGCTGGATACCCTTGATCTAACTAAGGTAAACACAAAATATAATAAGAAGAACAAGATCATCATCGACTGAACTTTTACAATATTCTTCAGTTTGGCCTCTTTAATCTTGGTTGAAGAAATTAGTTGCTCGTAACAATCAATTCATTCATATAAACTATTGATTAACTCGAGCGATGTGGGTGGCAATTCCGGATCAAGCCACACAAAATAACCACACTAATCTTTCTACAAAAACACAATGGTTCAAAACATGTTTTTCATGAATTTAAAGGCATCTATCTCGAGAGTTTATCCGAGTTCCCATAGTTGGGTCGAGCCTCTGTTACTTGTGGATGGCCTTCTCGATTCTTTTTGTACGTCTTGCCCGGTTAATAATATGAGCTAAACACTTTTGCGCTCAAAAAAAAAAAAAGAGGCATCTATCATCGTTTAGTAAAAAAATGGTCATATGGAAAAAACAGTGAATAGATAGTACAAGCTTATCCCCCTAATCGGACATGAAATAAAACGCCGTCCTGGATTGTGCCTTATTTTAGATGTATGCACATGTAGATGGAACCCACAATAACAACGCATATTTGGATCATTGCCAACACACTTGTACCGTGACGATCCATTACTATCCCCACTCGAGTTAGTTGTATGACTTCGGTTCATGTTTTTTTTTTATTCTGCAATAAAACCAAACCAACATCGCATACATGTTTCACTAAAACAGGAAAAAAAAACTTGAAAATCATTTCAAAAACCATGTCTCATCAATTCAAGTGTTATTATCAAACATGTTGCTAAAAAAATAAAGTCAATAGACACAACAAAATCAGTGCAAAAGCATAGACCTGATCAAATCATTGATGTTCTCTTGAATCTTATGTTGCAATTCATATGATAATGCTTGGCTCAATCAAGAAAACACGATTGACATTGTTGTTCCTCCTCAATTTTAATAATAAGAACTTGTATAAGCTATCAAATATCTTGAGTATACATTTCCTATTATGCATATACACAGTTGAACACCCATTATCTACTCATATCAAAAGCACATCATAGATATCATATATAACAGCTGTGTGAAATCTTTATTATACAAGTAATGACCAAACCATTGGAGCATTCACATTCAAAAGAATCTGCAAAACAAACTTTAATAAAAGATTAAACGTGAATATGGAAAATAAATCTACAATAGCAACAATATATATATCTTAAACTTTTCATATGCAATTTCTACACTAACACGCAAGTTTAATTCCTAATTTTTGGAAAATTAATGATCCCAACTGGAAAAAAATAACAACAAATTCAACAGTCCATAGTAGAATTTAGAATGAATAACTGAACTGTGAAAAATGAATGCATCAGGAAGACCTAATTCTCAAACACACCATAAATTTGAAGGAAAGATGATAACAAACTCATGAATTATGCTTAAATCGTACAATATGACACTTATACAAAGGAAAATTAGAAATCGAACATAACCCACGAATAATCAAACCTGGGATTGTATGATGGGCTTTCAAACACTTTGATTGATCTCGCTTTCGATGTTGTTATTATATACGAAATTGATGGGTAGCGACGCAATTGACTTCGGTATGATCCGTTAGTAACAATTTGCCTCCAATCGGGGTTTCGTTTTCTCCGGATTTTGGTGAATTGGGCAAAATATTCAGAAGATAGAAAGGAAAATTGATGATGGTTTGGTTTTGATTTCGTTTTGATTTTAGTTTCATTTTTAGTTTAATTTTTTATTCCCAAGGGCACTTTAGTAATCTTTACATGATTCTATGGTTTATCAGTCAAACCAAACACCAATACTATTTTTATCCCAACAGTAGTGTGAAATGTAATCCATCCAACCAAACACCAATACTATTTTTATCCCAACAGTAGTGTGAAATGTAATCCATCCAACCAAACATATCAATTTTTAACAAACACATGATTCAAAACAGTGCAATCCTTCACTAATCCTATCATCCATATCAATCTCATCTATTAAACCAAACAGACCATAAACCTAAACTCTAAACCATGAACCCTAAACCATAAATCATGAACCATTAACCACTTGGGCCGAGTCGGGTTGAGTCTGGGCCGGGTAGTAAAAACTCTAAACCTAAGTCCTAAACCATGAACCATTCGGGCTGGGTCGGGTTTGGTCCGCGCCGGGTAAAAAAATATCTAAAAAAAAATCCAATTGCACCAATTCTAAATTGGTGGAAAGGGTCCACACAAGTATTTGCCTAAATGTTATATGTACTAGTTTATAAAAATAATTGTATCACTTAATAAGTGTAATGGTATAAGTTTAATACAATGAACAAGTTTCATAAGAGAATTTGTGTATTTAACAAAAAAATAAATGGGTGGATTGTGTTATGCGTCAAAATATTACTCCCTCGGTCTTATATTAATTTTCATAATTTCATTTTTTATTTATCTTACATTAGTTTTTACAATTAAAAACCTAAATTTACTCATAACACTTACCCTTATTATATACATTTATTTATTTTATATGTAATTAATTTTTCTAATACAATTAACTCACAATCACACAATTAAAGTTGATTAGACTCAAATACTCTTAATTTATACTTTAATAAAGAAAAAAAAAACATTTTCTGTATTTTCGTGTCTGATTTGGGATGAAAATAGTAGTAACATTTACTACATTTTTAATTATATTATCTATTTCATTAAATCATACTACTTCTTTTCGCTAAAAACGGTATCACATGTTTCACCAATCGTATTAGATGTTTTCATAGTTTATTGAAAATACAATTAGTACGATTTAGTAAAAATAAGTCACACGATTTAGTGAAACATATAATACAATTTAAAAAGAAAAAATAATTATATCGTGAACAAATTTCACTGGATATTTTGCATTTTAATTTGTATGATAGTATATTTGGTTTTTTTAATTTTTAATTTTTTGCAATTGAAACATAAAATTAACTATGACAATATTTTTAGTAAACTAAATTAGAATAATATTAAGATATCTACAATAAAAATGAGAATGGTATTCTTGAAGTACATTACCTCATTTTTGTAGTATAAAAACGTCCAAATACATGTTTTCTTTGCAAGTTTTCTTATCCAACTAACGAGTGGTGTATAGAAGTTTTATGATTTTATTTTTGCTACTCTGTAGGGCACTGACCAACAGTGTTTTATTGTGTTGTATCACATGCTTTAATGCCTTGTACGGTATAATATACTAAAGCACTAAAGGGCAATGCCCTCGCAGGGTAGCATAGACAAAATCGAGTTTTATTCCCCTTTAAAATTCTGATTTGATATTTATATAGAGTACTTTGATACTTATATATATATGGGGCTTTGTAGGGGAAATGAGAAAGGGTGTAAACAAATTGGGGAGATATTTAGTATGGGAAAGAGTGATATATGTACACCTTCCGTTCCTCAAAAGTTTGCCTTAATTTTGAACACAAAATTTAAGAAAAATGTATAATAAGTAGAGTGTTAAAAGATAATGTTGTAAATTTTTATGTGTAAATTAAATAAATTATTTGAATTAAGTATATTTGTAGGCTCCAAGAGTAATGACTTTTCGTGTAAATATGCAAATACTGTGAAGGTCGAGTTTTGTGAGTAGTTTTTTTTAATACAAATTTTTGTGGGACATGCCAATAAAAATGCAAAATTTTTCATAAACAAATGCATTGCTTAGCGAATGGACTTTTTATAACGAGCCCTTCATTTGTTACAAAAATCTAGATTCATTATGTTTTCTTTTAACCGAGTTTTTTGCACTTTTGGTTCCACAGGACACGTCTCCTCATGCTTTTGGTCCCAAAGCCGAAAATTTTGACACTTTTGGTCCCAAAGTCGAAATTTTTGACACTTTTGGTCCCAAAATCGCGCGTCCTGTGGGACCAAAAGTGTAAGCTTTTGGGACCAAAAATGTCAAAATTTTCGGCTTTGGGACCAAAAGTGTAACCTTTGGGACCAAAAACATGAGGAGACGTGTCCTGTGGGACCAAAAGTGCAATAAACTCTTTTTTAACGAATGGATTGGTCTGGAACGAGCCATCCATTCATTTCGACATCTTGGTTTGCTCCATTTTGTAAATCCAAATAAACATGGAATATATTAAAAAATGTAACTAACAAAAATTATTGAAATATATTAAAAAAAATATATAATTGGACAGGAAATAATGAAACAAATTAAAAAAAAAAAGTCTTATGTGAAAAAGTTTGAAAATGGTCTTATTAAAAAAAAATAAAAATAAATTGTGTTTAATCATTTTAATTAGGAATGTATATTTTAATTATTTGTAAATTACATTAACAATCGATTGATGAATAAAAAAGAGAGATAAAAATATATTAAAAAAATTATTAATAATTATTTTTATAAATTTTACTTATAACACATTCAAAATTGTATTTATTATTATTATAATAATGTTATATTTTACATATAATATTGTTCATTTTTTTTATTAGATATCCTTTTTTAAAAAATTTCATTGAAAAAATATACACCGATATCTTTTTATCTATCATTAATATTCCCAGAATAAATACAGAACTACCTTATTTTTTCTTATGTTTAATTTGTAATATTTTTATGTTTTTTCTTGTAATACTATTATATTTTGTTTGTTGTATTGTTATATTTTTGCTTGTAATACTATTTCAGTTTCTTATTTGAAATCAAAGTAGAAAATGTTAATGATTGTTATTATGAATTTTAATACTGCTTCAGTTATGCATTTAATACACTTAAATTTTTTATTTTATTTTTTTATGTTATGGATGCAATACTTTTATATTTTTACATGTAATATTGTTATGTTTTGCATGTAATATCGTTTCAATTTTGCATATACCCTTAAAAAATTGTAATACAAAGCAATATGCAGTATATGTACACAATAATTATCTAGGTAAATATATTAGTGAGAAAAATATTTATTAAATATTCAATGTGCTATAGTGATGAGTTTATTTTTAAACTATTCTTGTATTCAGGGTTCAAATTTAGAGAATAAATGAATTTTCAATCTTTTGATTTACAGAGATAGAAAAAAATTATCTAGGTAAATATATTAGTGAGAAAATCATTTATTAAATAATCAATGTGTTATAGTGGTGAGTTTATTTTTAAACAATTCTTGTAGCCAGGGTTCAAATTTAGAGAATAATTGAATTTTCAATTTTTTGATTTATAGAGAGAGAAAAAAAATTATCTAGGTAAATATATTAATAATTTTTTGATTTATAGAGAGAGAAAAAAAATTATCTAGGTAAATATATTAATGAGAAAATTATTTATTAAATAATAAATGTGCTATAGTGTTGAGTTTATTTTTAAACTATTCTTGTAGCTAGGGTTCAAATCTAGAAAATAATTGAATTTTTTTATTTTTTTGATTTATAGAGAAAAAAAAAAATAATTTGTGTGCCAAAAAGGATTCAACCAGAAAGAGGAGTGCTCCACCATCAAGCTCAAAGGCTTATGATGCTAAAGTTTTCCGCTATTTATCTTATCTATTGTTATTATCCCCAAAATAAAAAATTTTACATATGAAAATTTTCATATAAGATTAACTCTTAAAGAAAATGTAATGAAATCTAGTTTGTTCTTACATCTTGTGAAGACAAGAAATGTTTTAATGAATAAAAAGACACATAATGAACCCTATTCGTTCAATTTTTTTATTCGATCATCTGGTCTTCTACAACATTGAAAAGGGGAAGATAATTTTATAACCTAACTCTTATTTTGAAGTTAGATGAGTAAGTCGAAATGTCAATATGGTGGTACATTCTTTGTTAGAAACTCTTATTTTCTTTAGAGTCCTCAATGTTGGGCCGAGACTCCAATGTTTGTGGATGACCTTCTCCATAGGTTTCGATCTTGCGCCTAATTGTTTTTTATTTAAAAAAAAATGTTCATTGTCCAGGCCCGTTTATTCGCGGGATTGACCAGAATATGCTGAAATTAGCATTTTAATCTCACGTAATCGGTTGTTTGGTCTATGGGATGAGGGCCCAGGATACATTTTCAGCCCGGGTACAGTAATGTAGTTAATCCCTGTATGGAGGGATATGTCTATCCCATGTGAAAGATGAGACTGACTTGGATTGGTATTTTAGTCTCTATATTAATTTTTCAGTACATGATTAAGAGTTGTAATCCTATAATACGATCACATATCTTGATTCAAACAATTCAATTACATTATTTCAATCTTACTCTGTCCTACTCAATCCTATCATAACTAACCATCTCAATCCTGTGAACCAAACATAGTCTAAAAGGTTCCCAAAAATGGGATGAATACCACTTCTAAGGGTACTTTGATTGGATGGGTTGGTGTCCTCACATAGCTTTCCCTACTGCCATTTTATAGGTGGTTTATGTTTCAAAAATATCATATGATTAAGTCCTCAAGTCTTTAAATCGCCATTAAAGAGGCTTGCGTTTTCAGTAGCATAAGAGTCTCCTTAAATTCTGCCAATTGTTGATGATTATTAAACCATCCTTCATTTCTTCTATATGAAGCTTCAATTCATGGAATCCATTCTTCCAGAACTTTGATCTTCTTTTTAAGAATTTTAAGATAATTATTATTTTTAACATTGTTTTCATTATCAATGAAAATATCAGAAGGAGTTCTCCAGATATTATAATGTAGTCCTCCTGTATCACTCAAGAGGTAGAATAACCTAAAACGGATTATTCCATGTTGAATGTCCCATCTTTCCGTTGAAATGGATGAAAAGAAACCATTTGGATAAGATCTTTCCATAATTACTTCTTTTCTTTAATTTTCTCTTTAAGAGAGTGCTTTAACAGGTCAAAGCTATCTTGTAGAGAGAGATCTTGGCAATCTTCGTTTGGATCTTGAGCGTCCTGAAGATCAGAACCAGATATCATAGAAGCATCAGATTTTGAATCTGAAAAATCAATATCACCAAGCAGATAATTTTTAATTAGATCCATATAACGATCTATAATTTTCTCCTTAGAGAGAATACCTAAATACTTATTCCGAAAAGGAAGAAAGGGTATTAGGAGCATGGTCCTCAATATTCTTTTTATAAAAATTCATTTTGGATTTAATCCTATCAATATTTTCTTGAATAGGTAGTTCATCGGAACCTGGAGAAAGAACATTAAGATTATTCCAAAATCTTGTTGAATAAGTTCTCCATAAAAGGAATACCATATTCAGTATAACCAAATTCTGGTTTCTATTTCCAGACCCATGGGAGTCTTGAATCAACAAAAAATATACAAATGGTTCTACCACTAGTATTGTGTGACTTGAGAGAAGAAGATATTATAGAGTATTCTTCTAATAGAAGTTTGACCTCTTCTGACAAAATATTTGTCATGGCACCAAAAATTTTCCACCAGGAGAAAAACCAATTAGGAATTTGATTCCTTCCAATATTCTCACACAATTTTATCAACCAAGTATGAGAATGCTTGAGATTGTGATAAGATAAAGTTTTATAAAAACTTTCAAGATAATCCCAGTAATTGTACTAGTAATTGACTTTATTGACATCATTCAACATCTTATTTTTTGCCAAAGAAGAAATACCCCATTCTTGAATGGAGATTATCTTCTTAATAATGAACTTCGAGTTTAATGATATTACCATTAACTAGGAAATATTGAATTTCCAAACTTCCAAGACTGATAAGGATGTTTTCGTAGAAACCTCCAGTCTTATAAGATTCAACCTTCCATCCACAATTCGGGATGTATTTTTTCATAAGAATACATGGGGATTCTTTGAACTTTTCATCATAATCTTCAATGTGAAGAATTAATTCCCTCTTAGGAGAATCAAAATAAGTATACTCTTTCTGGACAACTAAAGCATATGATGCTTCATCAACAAATTTTGAGGAATTGTCATCAATAGAAGTATTTTTCCCACGCTTCTGTTTTAGGAATTCTTGAAATTCCTTATGCATGTTTTCATCATTAGACGAAGAGGAACCAATACTAGAAATATTCTGGTTAACTAGGGATTTCTTTCCTCGTTGGAAAAGAGGAGGATTGCCTCCTCTACCTCCTCTTCCTTTGAAAGAGGAATAGAAATTTCTTCCAGAGTTGTTCATATCTGTCATGAAGAAATAAATTCACGGGTTAAAAATCGAAGATGATTATCTTTTCTCTGCTTACAATAAGCAAGATGTGATTGCCATCGGACAAACATTTGTTTTGAAACATTATGTTCAAAGTCTTTAAAAAGCATAAAAGTAGCAGCTTTACAATCATTATAAATTGTAAATTTCTGATTATATAAATCATCTTGGAATTTGAGAACACATTTAATGATAGATCAAATTTCTTTAGCAGTGACATAATAATTCTTCTGGATATTATTCCATTTACCAGAATAAAATATAATAATATAATCCGTTTTATTATCAGGATTAATTTGTTTCAAAATACCGCCATACCCAAAATCTGAAGCACCAGTTTCAACCATTTTTTTCCATGATGGATTAGCAAGCATAAGACAAGGAATATTCTTAACTTTATCTTTAATTTTAATAACAGCCTTAGTATGATTATCATTCCATGGATAAGGATTTTTCTTAAGCCTATTATATAAGATAGCGGAATCTTCAGCAAGATTTTTAATGTAAGAAGACACGTAATTAAGACTTCCTAAAAATCTTTGCAACTGAGTTTTATCAGTTATAATATCAGGAAATTTATTACCAAATTCAATACTTCGTTGAATAGGGATAATATTACCTTTATCAATCATATGACCAAGAAATTTAACTTTAGTTTGAAACAAAGACATTTTAGGTTTTGAAATAACCAAGCCATTTTTAATGACAAGATTCTTGAAAATATCAAGATGTTTAAAATGTATTTCAATATCTTTAGAAAATACAAGGATATCATCAATATAGACAATAATAAAATTACTATAAGGATTACAAATGTCATTCATAATTTGTTGAAATTCTGAAGGAACATTCTTAATCCCAAAAGGCATAACAGTCCATTCGTAATGACCAAATGGAACATTAAAAGCAGTTATTATATCTATCAGGTTGATTAATCTGAGAGTGCTTTAATTTTTATAATTACTTATTTTCTTTAATTTTCTCTTTAAGAGAGTGCTTTAACAGGTCAAAGTTATCTTGTAGAGAGAGATCTTGGCAATCTTCGTTTGAATCCTGAACGTCCTGAAGATCAGAACCATATATCATGGAAGCATCAGATTTTGAATCTGAAAAATCAATATCACCAAGCAGATCATTTTTAATTAGATCCATATAACGATCTATAATTTTCTCCTTAGAGAGAATACCTAAATACTTCTTAGAGTATTCTGAAAAGGAAGAAAGGGTATTAGGAGCATGATCCTCAATATTCTTTTTTATAAAAATCCATTTTGGATTTAATCCTATCAATATTTTCTTGAATAGGTAGTTCATCGGAACCTGGATAAAGAACATTAAGATTATTCCAAAATCTTGTTGAATAAGTTCTCCATAAACAAGGAATGCCATATTCAGTATAACCAAATTCTGCTTTCCATTTCCAGACCCATGGGAGTCCTGAATCAACAAAAAAACATACAAATGGTTTTACCACTTGTACTGTGTGACTTGAGAGAAGAAGATATTATAGAGTATTCTTCTAATAGAGGTTTGACCTCTTCTGGCAAAATATTTGTCGTGGCACCAAAAATTTCCCCCAGGAGAAAAACAAATTAGGAATTTGATTCCTTCCAATATTCTCACACAATTTTATCAACCAAGTATAAGAATGCTTGGGATTGTGATAAAATAAAGTTTTATAAAAACTTTCAAGATAATCCCAATAATTGTACTGGTAATTGACTTTATTGACTTCATTCAACATCTTCCTTTCAGCCAAAGAAGAAATACCCCATTCTTGAATGGAGATTATCTTCTTAGTAATGAACTTCGAGTAATTAATGATATTACCATTAACTGGGAAATATTGAATTTCCACACTTCCAATACTGATATGGATGTTTTCGTAGAAACCTCTAGTCTTATAAGATTCAACCTTCCATCCACAATTCGGGATGTATTTTTTCATAAGAATACATGGGGATTCTTTGAACTTTTCATCATCATCTTCAATGTGAAGAATTAATTCTCTCTTAGGAGAATCAAAATAAGTATACTCTTTCTGAACATCTGAAGCATATGATGCTTCATCAACAAATTTTGAGGAATTGTCCTCAACAGAAGTATTTTTCCCAAGCTACTGTTTTAGGAATTCTTGAAATTCCTTATGAATGTTTTCATCATTAGACGAAGAGGAACCAATACCAGAAATATTCTGGTTAACCAGGGTTTTCTTTTCTCGTTGGAAAAGAGGAGGATTGCCCCCTCTGCCTCATCTTCCTCTGAAAGAGGAATATAAATTTCTTCCAGAGTTACTCATATCTGTCATGAAGAAATAAATTCACGGGTTAATTAAAAAATCTGGAAGATGATTATCTTTTCCCTGCTTATAAACGATGTCGAAATCAAAATAAGCAAGATGTGATTGCCATCAGACAAACATTTGTTTTGAAACATTATGTTCAAAGTCTTTTAAAAGCATAAAGTAGCAGCTTTACAATCAGTATAAATTGTAAATTTCTAATTATATAAATCATCTTGGAATTTGAGAACACATTTAACGATAGATAAAATTTCTTTATAACAGTGGCAGAATAATTCTTCTGGCTATTATTCCATTAACCAAAATAAAATCTAATAATATAATTCATTTTATTATCAGGATTAATTTGTTTCAAAATACCACCATACCCCAAATCTGAAGCATCAGTTTCAACCATTTTTTCCATGATGGATTAGCAAGCATAAGACAAGGAATATTCTTAACTTTATATTTAATTTTAATAACAACCTTAGTATGATTATCATTCCAATGATAAAGATTTTTCTTAAGCCTATCATATAAGATAGAGGAATCTTCAGTAAGATTTTTAATGTAAAAAGACACATAATTAAGACTTCCTAAAATCTTTGCAACTGAGTTTTATCAGTTATAATATCAGGAAATTTATTACCAAATTCAATACTTAGTTGAATAGGGATAATATTACCTTTGTCAATCATATGACCAAGAAATTTAACTTTAGTTTGAAACAAAGACATTTTAGGTTTTGAAATAACCAAGCCATTTTTAATGACAAGATTCTTGAAAATATCAAGATGTTTAAAATGTATTTCAATATCTTTAGAAAATACAAGGATATCATAAATATAGACAATAATAAAATCACTATAAGGATTAAAAATGTCATTCATAATTTGTTGAAATTCTGAAGGAGCATTCTTAAGCCCAAAAGGCATAACAATCCATTCGTAATGACCAAATGGAACATTAAAGGCAGTTTTATATCTATCAGGTTGATTAATTTGAATTTACCAAAAACCTGATTTTAAATCAAATTTAGAGAAGACAAGAGCATTGACTAATCTGTCAAGAAGATCTTTCTTATTAGGAATAGGATGTCTAATCCATTTTAAAACTTTATTAAGAGGTTTATAGTTAATAACTAATCTAAGAACTCCGCGTTTCTGTTCAGAATGCTTATTAACATAGAAAGCAGTACAAGACTAAGGGGACTTAGAAGGAGTAATAAGCTTCTTTTGTAATAAGGAAGATTTTCCTTTTTGCAAAACTCTAAATATTCAGAGTTCATTTGACAAGGTCTAGACTTAGTCGGATTCTTGTTATCTTTGAAGTCTTCCTCATAAGGCGTTGGGGAATTATTTGCCCGGATCTATTCGGGATGAATATTTAAATACAAATTTAATTCTAACAATTATTACTAGCATGAATTAATCCTATATTAATTCAAATAATAATTCAACAACAAATCATGCATATAAACAGTTCACATAAATCCCACGCATGCGGAATTGCTACGGGTTTATGTGAACTAACCTCTCGGAGTGACAACCGTTGAGAAGATGGATCCCGTTCAAACGAACACACCATAAGACCTTCTCAAGTATTCCCTTATCCTTGTTCAACAATCCGTGGTAGGAACTCGCGAACAATTTAACAAAAGGGAAAAATAAAATTATGCTGCACCACCTTTGTGGATTTCTAATTTTTCCAACACATGGAATTTCCCTTGGGAATGAAAAAATCATCCCCTATTTATAAGAGGATGGTGGCCGATTTTTTGCTAGGAAAAAGGGAGAGAAAATCTCTTTCTTGATTTCCAAGAAATCTTGAATATATATCCAATATATTCTTTTCTCCATAATTAAAATATTCTATAAAATCTCACTCTCTTATTGTTATGGTATTTTTGAAATTTTAGGATAAAGATTCCAAGATTTGGATCCTCTTGAATTTATGAGATACACTTGTATTCTAAGAATACATATCTTCCATAATATCTTTTCAAGAAGATCAAGAAAATCTTTCTTTCCCTTTATTTCTCATAATTTTCGAAAAACCCACATAAATAACTAAGTGGGAGATTTCTTGAATTTAATGAGATAATCTTGTATTCCAAGAATACATATCCTCATTCCATAACAAAATTCAAAGAAAATCTTTCTCCCCTTTTATTCATGTTTTTCGAAAAAGATTGGAAAAAATAAGCAACCATAATTTATTTTATTTTAAACACCTTTTCAGTTATTGGACATTATGTTTGGGCTACTTGAGGGGCCTTTAGGAGAATTAAGATTTGACCTTCTAATGGACTTTGAATATCTAATATTGAGCCACAATATTATTCAAGCCCATAAATATTAATTAATCCCACTACATAATTAATATTGCACTATCCATCTTAACCCATATTACTGTTAATATGACTTCCGATCATTATTTCCCGTGTTTAAGATTATCTAGCCCATTAATTAATTCAAGCCACTGAAACAGCTTTCCTTTAATTAATATATTTTGTCCTTGGTCAAGGAACGGTTCAACATTATTATCCATACCGGAAACTAATTCCACTTGCAAGATTTGGTATGATAAATCTTATGAACCTCCCAAGGGGGCAAATCGAACAAGCGTACTTGCACACAATTCTTTGTATTAAATCTTAGCAATCGCATGTGACCAATAATATTGCCAAAGATATAAAGTATTGAATCTCATTGATTCTCTACCCGTCATAAGTCAAAGCAATAATTATTAACCACACACGATCCTATTTAAGGGACAATGATTAAGAAATAACGAACCACTGAGGTCTAATTCTTCCTAATGCAGTGCTGAAGAATTTATCCTCCTTTAGGTCCTATTTAGTGCATCAGTCATGCACTAGTGTAATCTCTTGGTCAAGACAAGCCAATCTGAACCTTACACTTCAACCTTTCACGATGGATTGTTCATTTCCATCTAGGTCGTGAACAACGTACTTTTAGTTACAAGGGACTGTTAATTTAATCTTCTGTGATCTGGTATCACTAAATTAACTACAATGTAACACGTACTGTTTATTGAACAGTTATGCAGTAAATATATGTAACATTCAATGATATTTAAAGCATCAGTGATAAATAATTTATTTCAGTAAATAAGACAGAAATTCAGTTTGGTTATACAAAGTAAAAGCATTGTTGGTCCCGGTGTAAACGAGTCTTACACGTGTATGGGGGGGAGGGGAATACACGTGTTCAGTGTTTTTAAAACTTTACTTTATTGAGGTCAGCTTGGGTCAGGTTGTCCTGAAGATTTGGTCCTGAGAAGCACAAGTCGCTCTGAGTCAAAGTCTACCTGAGACAGTGATCCTGAGCTGCTTTCAGATACCTCAGATAATCCCAACCGATCCTCGAAGCCAGAGATCCCGAGTCGCTTGGATCAGATAACTAACTTAGTGAACCCTCAGAAGAGTAATTTCAATTTGGTAACTATCTGTTCTAGCTACTCAGATGTGCGGAATGGTTGGCCCTTAGTTTATACTCGTTTTAAGCTTTTGCTGAAAACCTTCCTTTTTAATGGAACAGTGATTAGGCTGTGATTCAGTTCAGATGCAACTTCAGTGGATTGATTCCAACTGAATATCAGTGAAAATATGCTTTCAGTTTAAAGATATGCAAATAGCTTAATCAAAGCAAAAATGTAAAGCAAAGAACACAGCAAGTTATAGTGGTTCAGAGACTCAAGCTCCTACGTCCACCCTCCCTGATCACTTCAGAGAAATTCACTAATCACTTCCTAAGGTTTCTGACTACCTCTTGTAGTTTACTAACCTTTCTATTTTGAGCTTTTTAACTACCTCTATAGTTTACTAACTCAAAACACACACACAAGCTTTCTGTCTATCCAAGATAGATTACTCACTTCTCCTCTAGAGCTTTCTGAATACCTCCTTGTAGTTTAATAACTCTTTACAACTCTAATCTCACCAACAATCACACTCAAACTACCTTCTAAAGGGTTTGGGGTTTCTTGGTTGGTTTCCAACTAGAATGAGATATCCTTTACAATAAAGAACAATGCAAAGGCTAGGATATCTTGACTAAGCTTTGGATATATCTTATCAAGCTAGGCTTAGTGGAATGAACTCTCTTCAAAATAAAGCACTTGGGAAATTCTTGGTTTTTCGAGTGCTTCAACTTGCAATAATAAGTTTGAGCTCTTGAGTTGCTTACAAATTTCCCGTAACCTTCAATGTAGAGGGTCACAAGTATTTATAGGCAAACACCAAGGTCACTCTTGAAAAACTATCTGTTGGAAGAGATAGCTTCGTGAGTTTCCTCTTATGGTGTGTGATGAACGACTATATTTAGGGTTTGAGACTCCCTAACACGTTTTAGGTAAACTGCTTTTTCATGTAGCTGGTCATCACTTTTTGTAGTCTGGAACTTAGTACTTCTGACATCTTTTTCGGTGATCTGTCATTTGTTAGTGTCGATAATGTCTCGATCTTTGTCTTCTTCTTTTTGACTTTTGTCTCCAGTTAAAGGTAGACAACCTCAACGACTCTTTTTGGTTACATCTCTGAGTGATATAACCTTAACAACACTTTGTCTTAGTTCCTTTTGTCTGCATGAGAATGTCTTGGGCAATATCTATTTTTCTAAGGAATCACGTTTTTCTCGATGATTGAATCCTTCGGATAGATATTTTCAAATGCCTCGGAACATTCGGGTTTATCTTGAGCATTGATTACATTCTTGAAGTCTTGATGAATTAATGTGCCTTGGTATCCTCCGGTCTTGATCTTACGTCTTCTGCGTCTTGAGGGTCTTACGAGTCTTACGAGTCTTGATTACGAGTCTTGATTCTCTTTGAGTCTTCTTGATGACTTCTAAGTCTTCGATGACTTACGAGTCTTCCGCGGATATCTTGGTGATATCTTGAGTCTTCATCTTTGAGTCTTCAATTTCTCATTGAGTCTTGATATCTCGATTTCTCATTTGAGTCTTGATTCTTAGTTTTACTGGCTTGAGTCTTGATATCTCGGTTTCTCTCGAGTCTTGAATACTTAGTTTCATCTTGAAACTTGAAACTTCTTGAAACTTGAAACTTCTTGAGTCTTGAACCTATCTGATCTATATCTGCGACTATACATTTTGCGAGATAACATCCCGAACACTCTAAAAGCGAATCGACTCAACTATCAAGATTATCCTGAACATGTCATACTCAGGGGTTTTGGGATCTAATCAAAATCTCTCTTTATTAAATTCATCTCCCAACAATTTCCCCCTTTTTGATGATGCCAAAACCTATCTTGTTTACAACATACTTAACCTATACTCAGGTTTCAGTTTATCCTATTACAAGATTGGTTTATCTCCAACAATTTCATAAACAGAGAATCTCCCAACAATTAATCTCAGAGACAACAAACAAGCATATCAAAATTAAAGACATGTAAATTAAGATAATGAGATATTATCTTTTGAGCATAAATGATAAGGTTTCATTGATGTTTGGTAGACAGTTACAAGTTACAATGAATCTTATCTAACAAAATCAAAAAGACAAAAAGATAAGGGATTACAAGAGTCTTCTGAGTTGATCTTTAGTCTTCTTTGCTTTTGTGCTCGCTCTTCGAGTTACGATTTTCCACC